>PNEQ01131590.1:0-23882 GCA_003012365.1 Medauroidea extradentata
AATCAGCATAAAAATATGAACGGAAACACTGCGATCGCGTGGCTACTCTACCTACTGTTTTAACTTTTAACAAGAAATAGTTATTGAATATTTTAATTGTGACCGTTATAATCCGTGATTTTTATCTCTTTGTTACTGTAATTATTTTGTAAATAAATTCAAATGCTAAATAATACGTTTCAAAAGTACAAAGTTTAACATGTTCTTGTTATAGCCATGGTAAATCGTCAGTGCTCATCATGCCTTCATTTGTTTCTAGTCTGGCACGGGCCGGCGAATAATAAGCCGTGACTTACCTGACACCATCTTGGGACACGGCGCAAACACGTCTAGGAATACGCTCAGCGAGTAAGGTCTGTGTCGTTGCTTTTCTGGCGCCTGAGATGGTAGTGCTTATGTAGACCCTAACTTTTTGTTTAGGAATACCGGCCTAAGTGTTTTTAATTTGTAAAGTACTCGTGATTGTGACATTCCTAGGCGCGTTTTTCTCAGCCATAAAGTTGTATTGAAATTTGTGCAACATAGAAAGAGAGAAGAAAAATTTCTCATTTTAAGCTCTTCCACTCTAAAAGGAGTGGACGATTTGGATTTATCAATACCTAAACAGCCATGCTGTAAACTTGTAGTCAAATGTTAGTCTCCAAAACACTCCTACATTACAAAAGCATTTCAGTTATGGGATTTCTTGTCAGTAGTGATAGTCGAACACCTTTTCCTTACCTTCCATATTCCTCGACTATAGAGCTGTATCTGTCTCGTCTTTAGTGCAAATTTCCTAAAAGTCAGTTACCACTCAAGCATGTGAAAACAAATACCACATCACTGTCACACAAGCAGTAGCACTGTGTTATTTTACGCACCGTAACTATTTATAGCAGTAAACATTATTGTTATCTAATATGAACACTCGTTAACTATTAAGAGACATTTAATGCTAAAACTCTAAATTGAACTAATTGGTTTTTATGATGTGTGTGTTTAATACTGGAAGAATTAACGGCACATGTAAACAAACAACACATTTTTACGTAAATCGTAATATATATTCGAGAATAGAATGCCCCACCCATCTCCATTATTGTAGAGTAACATTTGTGCTGACACGGACATGCAAATGCTTTGTGTAACGTTGGAGCTTTATTGAGCAGTTTAACGAACATAATAAAATACTCTTATTGTTTCGCTTGCACACGTATCATGTTTATTTCTTTTTCAAAAACCCACAAATGAAGCTAGGAACAAAGTGTTGGTTACGGTGATGTGAGCTATTTAAACTACAGTACGTGATAATTACAGTGAATGTCCACCATCGTCTGTGCAGCGATGCATAATAATGCAGACACCTGTGTCACCACGCCAAAACTTGACGTGCGTTTCGTACGAAAACTATGCGTCCTAGACAGTCGCTACAAGAGGATTTTTTTTATTACTAAGGTCACATTTGCCAATAATTCACTCTTAAATATTGGATTATCCTGACTCTAAAAAAAGTTGTCAGCAATTTAAGGGAAGCCACCCCTTACGTTTTCGTAAGGGTAGAAGGTATAAACTAGTGTTTACTGTTGGTTTGTCGGCCTTATTGTCTTGGAGTAATATCCTGAGTTTTGTCCGTTTCCGTCCATCACTGTTTGGTTTGTGGGGAAATCAAAGTTTTAAAATTTGATTTTCAAAGGCGAATTACTTTAATATCACTATTACGTACAAAGTGTCGTCGTTTTTCCTACTTTATTTTTCACAAGGAATCGCCTGCCGGATTTTGTCGGTGTTTTTTGTGAACGTCCTCTATATGTAGGCTATACTATTTTTACATACTAGCTTCATTTATATTTTGAATAATTGTGTAATTTTCTGCTGCATGCATGTTTATGTAGTAAATATTATTAGCTCGTTCTTTTATTCACATGGGACTGTCCAATGTTAACATAATAAATATATCGTTTGCAAAATCATTTCTAATTTTTTCGCCCTATGAACACGGCAAAGTAGAAAAACTAATTTGATTTTGTGCCTAAATGTTGGTGAACATGGTGAGTTGGTACTTAATTGTATTAATTTATTTGATGAGAGTGTACGGGACATGACTGTTACTGTCCAGGTGGTGTCAGGGCTGGCAATGTACTTCATCATCATCCTGCAGTTCTACACTCAGGTGCAAGAGTTCACTGACAAGTATGCCAACCTCACAACCTACGATGACCCTAACTGCTGAGCTTCACCTTACTTCCACTACCCTCTTCGTCCTCTCATCGCTGTGTTTGTTCACTTATCTCGTCTCTATGTTCACATGGCTAACCTAACAGTTAGTGAGTCATGCTGTAGCTTGGTAAGGAAAGCAATTTTCCAGTAACTATTTAAAATGTTTTAAAACGTATAACCAATGAGAGAACATACACTAAAAACTGTGTCTCTATGGTTGTAAAAATTCCGTCCGCTCGTTTAAATCATTATTTTTAAGCTCCTGAAAAATGCTAAAAATAACTTTTTTTTCCGTTTCTGTAGCTGATAAAATATCAACCGTAATCATAATACAAATAGATATTACCACACACTTTCCATAAATAAAATAACAGAGTCATCGCGTGAAGTTCCATTGAAAAGCACTTTCCACTAAAACACTCCACGCTAGTTCAGTCCTTCGCGCCTAGAGGCGATGAGGTGTTTGACGAACGTGTCATATTCGACTTATCGCCTTCGCCGTTTCCGAGCCTCAAACGTAAAAAAACTATGGTCCACTAACCCTCACAGCCTGTCTCGTATGGTTTCATAACACTTGGGCAATTATAAAGACTCTTGAGTTTGTGAGTTGTGCATATTTGATGTATTTTTAGCTCTATCACGAACCTGAGATTTTGTTTTCACAATATGTACAGTAAATAAGGGCTTAGATTTAGGGTAAACTGACCATATATCGTGATATAACATAATATCGTGATAAACCATGTTGAGGGCTTCACTACATTGGGAAGGCTCTGTACACTTAGTTCACTAGGTCGCCAACAGAGAGCAGGCATGTACAGTTTCGGCAATAAGTGACCACTGTATCAAATATAATATCACAATTAAAATGTTAAACATGTTTCTGTTACTGAAGTTCGAAGTCTTAGTAACACGAAGTAGGGTAGGTTTACCCTATAGTGTTGTAAGTCAGTCAAAATAGTTTTCTATATAACCATTTTTGTAATCACTCGCAAAATGCACTACATTCTTGCAATACTCAAATGTAGCTAGAAATTCGGTTAACGATGACATATTTGTTACAGAATATTATTTTGGAAAATGTGAATAATATGATAAAAAACTACACTACTGAATAATTGCGACTTACGCCACAATGAATCCCAGCCCCTCAAATAGAGGCTGGAGTATTACACGTGTACATCTGGCAGCAGCTTGGACTTCTCAGTCCTGTACACGTACTGGTCACAGTCGAATGTCCATTGGCTTGTAACCGTGCAGGCGGGTAGCATGTTTTGTCTCTATTAATTACTTCTTTGCCGTCCAATCACAGAAATGTCAGTGAAGTATACGTTGTTAACATTCAACCTGGCCTTGAATACATACGTGAAATACTCGTGCCTCTGAAATTAAATCATAACATAACTATCGTTATATTATGTAAACAGAGAGTGCCCTAAGGGCTCTCAGAAATTACTGAAGTAGTTTTACAAAACAGGGTATTTAAGCCTTTAATTCCATTTAATAATCTTACTTGCGTGAGAATTTAACAAATACATTTACAATTATTCAGAATATAAAAACGATATACTGTCAAATAAAATTAAGAAGGGAACAAGAGCAACATATTTTGTACCAAACAAATATTGATTAATTTACTGTAATTACTAATTGTTACAACAATGATCCCTGTGGCTTTTGCATAACATTAATTTTCTCGTCTGATTTTTGCTACCACATTTACAGTTTAATCGATGTAGTCTTACAAAAATGGTGAACTATTCAAAATTTTAGCTGTAATGAAGCTATTGCGAAATAAAAAATATGTATGTTTCCTTGAGGTATTTCTTTTTCTTCCTTAATTGCCAAATTGCTGTGTAACTATGCTGTAAAATATCTTTTTACTAGGAAAGTATTACTTGTAACAACAAGTCATCACGAAATTTATTTTATGCATTTACAAAATATATTTCCAGAAAATATCCCTGCCTTTATTGAAAATATTTTAGGTTACATTCATAAAAATCGGACAGCCAAATTTCCATTTTTAAGCATTTTTAAGTAAAAAAATAGCAAAATGTGGCTATGTCGAATTTGTGTTTATTTTACATTAACACTCTGTTTATACAAAATTATTCCAATCACTCTTAAAGCAACTAGAAATATTTTTTCCTTTCAACTACTATTTGCGATTTGCGAAAGTTTGGATAACTCTTTGTTTACAGTTAGTTTACCAGATATTAGTAATGACAGTACACTACTTTTACAAAGTACTTTAGGCAAATTTGGAAGTTTCGTTGTGGATGGCATTCAGTAAACTCTTGTTTCAGTATTTTGTCTGTTACATACATTTACACTTTTTTCTACATTTATTCTTAATGTAATACGGAATATTCTCATGTAGCCAAACTATGTGCAGATTACATTTATTACGTGTAATAGACAAACACAACGTGTTAAGAGGAACTATTCTGTCCTTCGAACGCAATAATTGAAAATTTGAATAAATAAAAATAACATTATTGTTGTGACGTATTTATTTACATTTAACCGATTACAATTTGTATTTTACAAACTGACACCCACGTTGAAAACACAAAAATAACAGTTTCAGATTTTACGTTATGTCTGAAACAGACTGACGATTCCATGCATGATTTCCCAAGTCCATAAGATTCCATGACAATTCCATGTTTTCTTTGAGCATTAAATCAGTCCAGGTTTTCCAGGTCTGTGGCCACAATGTAATATGTTTTATAGTAAATAGAGCCATTGAAAGACGTTTATATTAACATGGATTCTCCATTACATCTCAGAGTCTTCAAATCATTAGGTATGTCTGTTACTCCTATTAGCCAAGTACGAACAAGGAAAGTACTACAAGGAAATTAAAGACAATCTTCATCTGAAGGCAATATAACAGCTTGCTATAGTACTCGTAGTCAACCAAACAAATGACTATCATATTATGAAGATACTAGAGGGCCAGGGTATCGCAATACTAAATACATACACACACATAATACATATATATACATATATATATAAAACTGGTCACTTTTAAACATCTTATCCCGAAGGATGACATGAGATGAGGACCAAGAAGAATGAAGGGGGATTGGAGGAACGGAAGACTCCTGACAAAACCCGCCGACCAGCGAGATCGTACGGCAAGATTTCCACATGCGAAAATTCGGGGGACCAGCTCCGCGGGGAGTCGAGCCCGGATCGCCTTGGTGGAATGCAAGTGGACTTACAACTCGGACACCGCGGCCTTAAAGTGAAGTCAACTAACAAGCCTGCTTCTCTGTCTAACTGCAGTCCTCGTTGGGCTCGTTGAAGCCAGGACGACATACACGTCCTGGTGTGTTGAGGATCATACATGGCGAACACAAGACTTCCTCGCTTTGTAGCGCTGCCTCTCACATGACAATTATCTACCTCGTCAGACAGTCCACAACACTCATTTAAATTAGCCACTGAAGATATAATAAAAATATGAAGTGTGAGAGAAGTACCGCCTACCAGAACACCGAGATGACAGGTATCTCTTTAACAAGCTGCCATGGAAGCGGACTGTGTATCATTAACTTGTATTAAAAGAATCATATCACTGGTTTGTTATTAAAATATTTATTACAATCTATTCACCGTCATGCCACTTAATTTCGCGCAGGATATTTAGTAATTTTGCTGCATGACCACGTACAAAAATTACATACTTTGTAAAGCCTCATCACTAATCTTCTCTTTTATATCGCAGGCACGGTTATATATTGCATTCGAAATGTAAATTATGCGTGTTGGCCGTACAATTATTTGTGTATGTAGATAGAGAAAAAATAAAACAGGTGGAAGTAACATTTAAATGACATCTGCCAAAAAAGAAGTACTTGTCAATGCGGAACGCAACTTAACTGAGCTGCTACAGTTAGAAAGGCGACAGCTAATCAGGGTTAATATCTATGCTAATTACACGTGTTCACCTGCTAGATGTGTATTATCTAAGGAGAAAATATGAAGGATGGCTGTTATTTGACACATCTGACTACGAATGTTTGCTGCCACAGAGTTTAAGTGCATTCACGTGGCGAAAATGCTCAATTTTATATTTTCACAACTTCGTGTTAGTTTTAAGACTTAACATGCGACTATGTTTTCCACTTGTGAAAATTTTTTACGTCTCGTAGTCTTCTCATAGCGCATGCCAAAGTCAAAATTTGCAAGCTACGCGAACACAGACATAACGAAAACCAACTGACTTATGCGAATAAAATTGTAGATATGAAATCAGTGTAAATTATTTTATTCGAGCAAGTCAGTTGGTTTTTGTTAGTTGCATATTCCCGTAACTTGTAAATCTTGACGCTGACATGCCGCTATGAAAGAACTATGACAGCCAAAAATGTTCGAAAGTGGAAAATGTAATGACAAGTAGTCTGTAAAGCTAAGTCGAGCAAATATGAAATTATGCATTTTTGCCGCGTGAACGCTCTTGAGGTATCCGCCTGTTCAGACGCCGAATGGTGTGCATAGCTTCAGCCGTTGCAAGGTTATTTGAAACCTCTCAGCGCACACGAGTCATGCTTGCCTAGGAATATCATCCACAGAGCGGTACGCGTGTGTGTACTTATTTCTATGGACCTGAAAATTCCGCGTTCTCTATTGTACTCATTCTAGAGCTGGAACACTTGGTATTTAGTGTCACTTTCGCAACTGGCCCTTATCTTGTCTGACGCCTCCTGAAGAGCGCTGGGCTAATAATAAAGAAACAACTATAAACATACCCAATAATGTTGCACAACTGTGTCAGCGAGCAGCCAATGAGCAGTTGTTTACTTGAGTACACATATATATTGTTGGAGGCTAGCCTATAGGTCTGTGAACCCACGTATTGTTCCAGTCTCTACCTATTCCAGGCCCTGCAATGTTCATTCAAGAAAATTTTCTAGTAAGGTACATGTACCGAATATGGCCCAGTACTCAATATGGCCCACTAGAGACCATTGTGTAGTAATGCCGAGATTGATGTGGGATCATACAAACTAGTCTCCAGTATAAGCATACACCATACATAAATATCTGTATTACATCATCCATGTGTTATATTAGTAATATAATTGATGACTTAGGCACAGATGGTTGTTGAACCTTAAGCGGGCCATGTTCGGTACAGGTAGCTTAGGAGAAAATGGGGTAATTGGGTATTTTTCCAGTATTTTAGGAAATATTGACACAGAAAGCTACAGACGTATGCAGTACACTATTTCCATTTACTCTTGCGTCATAAAATAATGGGTTCACAGTTTAATGTCTGATAGAGGCGAATTGTCGGCGAGTAGAAGTTCAGTGACTTAGGCCTTAGGGTGAGGGAGAGGTGTTATACGCGCGCTGTGTTGCCCTTATAACTTCCGCACTTCCAGGCTTCGGAAGCTCAAAATACGTTCACTCAGGTGCCACCCTTAAATGGAGAATATTTGTAAAAATTAACTACGTAATATGTCAATTTTTAACAGTAGACTACTATTTTTGACAATATTATTTAAAGTGAAATTTCAAGAAGAATACTGCCTTACACGAAACTCTTGCGATCGTTGGTACTATGCTGCTATGGGACTTTATGAGAATTAATGGGTTTACATCTGCAAGGTCATACTAGACTTTACTACACTTTATGAAGTCAAAAAATATCAAGGCACAGTGACATCAGCAAAGGGATGTTCAAAAGGGCCATCTTTGGAACAATTCTCTTGAATGTACTGTTTGACTAATTTATAGAAGTAGGTCTACCATCAAGACGGAAAACAACAGCGTTGTAGTTTATTTCAACTACCATAAAAATGTTTAAAAAGTGTATTGATATCGCTTAAGTTCTTTGGTAACAACTATGTGATGTGTTGCGTGGCGATCAATCCTAACATAAAAATAGAATCCCATACGAATTCAGTCATTTACTACAACGAGACACGAATATTTACTTAACCTGACGTTTTTTAATTAGAATAACAAAACATACAGACGAAATTGCAAAAACCAAAGATAAATGTACTTTTACAACAGTGGACAGCACACACGAAATAAAAACAGACGCAAGTTCCAATATAAACGAAAAAAATATTGTAACAGCCGATAAACACCCAATAGACTCGGAGACAACATTGTCGCCTTCCGTTGTTTAAAAGTTAAACTCCTGAGTAAATATAACAGTTGAGATGTATTTTTATTATTGACGTTCCAGTACCATACAGTGTTTAATGACATGGGTAAATAAACCTTATCCGAACCAACCATAGGAGGATAACTCTCAAAGAAAGATCGATGTAATACTGTTGTCACAATTTATTTGTTTCATTTAAACAAAGTCATCTGATTAATTCACACTTTTACCCACAAAATGTTTTAAGCGATTTCGGTTTTAAAAAAAAGTAATGCTGCTGAACATTCACATTTAACAATTATTGGCTTATTTGAACAACAGTCAGTATCGAAAATAAGCACTTTCTTTAACAAGAACAACTCAATAAAATGTACAAAGCTCTGCATCTGCAACGCCGATATCACGTAGTCTTTCGTTCAAGTAGTCCAATCTTCGTGCAGTCCCAAGTATTAACCACGGTCTCCTGTTCCGTTCGGAAGCACCACCAAACTCCCTCACTCTCAACTTAAATAAAACTGGTCTTCACGGTAACGAACCATCCCGCGCCACAGCAAAGCACATTCACTCCGTCGTATGTACTAAACCAATAAATTTTTATATTGATAGTGAGCATGATCCCATAGTGGCTGTCACCAGCATTCCAAGGATACAGATATTTCCTGAACACTGGACCAGGAGATGCTGTGCTGGGTTTCTACATCTCATTCAGGCCCATAGCAGGGGCTAGCAAGGTGTGGGGAGTGTTGTCCTTGAAGAATGTCATGGCAGACAGTGGGTCAAAGTTCTCCTTCAGCTTCTTCTCTCTAGACACTTTCTGAGGCATAGTCATGGGATTCTATAGTGTGTTACTATTACTTGGAATATGCTTGCCTGGAAAGTCAGCTAATGATAGTTTTCATTGCACGAGGTGTTGCCACATTCTTCATCTCCTGTTTCTCAGTTGCGAAATTCAAAAAGCTTGAGCTATCGATCGATGAGTTTTATCTTTTCGCCAAAGAACGGGTGTAATCCTGAATCCGCCTCGGCCAGCTCTGCTAACTGGCTGTCCTTCACTCCGGCTCAACTTCTAGAGCATGGGGCCACAGAGAATGGGTGCTGTGATTCTCCTGAGATTTAGTCTTGTCGTTGGAGGAAACCTATAAACAGTATTTTTCTTATTCTTCTGCCAAAATATTTAAATTTTAATTTATACGTGTCGTGACGTATATAATACGGCACACACTTCTGTCCGGTCTTGTCCATCTTTCCTTTGCCATGTTCAGGCACTCTTTGTCTTGCTGTGACCGAGTCATGATGTGGCGCTGTGGTGCGCGTTTGCGGGTGATGTTCTTCGGAACCTAAGCCAATTATGACATTATTTAGTTTCTTTCAACCCGTGTAGTATTTTTAGTCCTCATAGAACTGTGTTTTTTTTAATTATTTTGTGATGTGACGTCTTTTTCAATCCCTCAAGGTTAGTACTAGTCTGTTTATTTTCTTTCGTCCGCGAATGTTTTGCCATTTAAAATGTATTTTCTAATTCTTTGTTCTTACTGTGTTGCAGTCAGGGTCCAAGAGTTGGATGCTACGTTTTTCATGTTCTACTTACAACTATCGTCTAAGGAAATATTAACTGTAATAAAAAATTTAATTTACCGAGACATCCATAGTAAAAAAAAATGACTGAATGTCACCAAATTACCGTTAGTACTATGTAATGAAGTTAAAAATATTAAAAAAATATATATGTAAATTAACCTAAATTTATGAAAATATGGACACAATATTTTAATATTTAATTTACGTAAGTCGTGACATACATAACACGGCACACACCTCTGCCCTGAAAGGAGACGATAGCGTCAACAGAAAAATTCAAACGAAGAGACACTTAACACCCAAACATGAAACAAAATTCAAAAAGATAAAATATTTGCTGAAATAGGAACTTTTAAACTGACTCGTTAAGAACACACAAGAAGAGAATCAATATTAGAACAAAATGTATATGTAGCTCACAAATACTGTTGAACGTGCAAAGACCAAAGTGGAGGCACAAACTACCCAGTACAACAAAATCCTCAAAGGGACAACAAGAGCATTCCAAACCATAGTAAACTACTCAAAAACAAAATGGGGTGTCAATAAACTTCCAACGACCCCTTATCATAACTTGGGCTCGTCCAACACCATAAAGAAATTTAAAAACGCAAAGTTAAAAATGTAAATAAGGAAAGAACATTGTTTTCAGAACAGGTAGTACATTGCCAGCATACCATAGAAGGAACAAACACATATCACTAACGCGAGACGCCATTTTGAGAAACATGTATGTAAACACAACAGACCTTCACTAACTATTGAAATGTGCATCAAAACACGGAAAATTAAAATTGATTCAACATAAACGATTCACCAAATCAAATGGACAAGCAGCTAGATTATTAAATATGTGAAACACGGAAATTATACTGCACATAGTATAACAAGAAAATTAAATACTGTGAACATATGCGATAGTAAGGATATCGGCCACTAAAAATATTATTTTGTCAAAACGATTTAAACACATAGTTCAAAAACGTAAGCAACAACTAAAGACTCAAAAGGAATCAAATGAATTAATACAAAAACGAAGGTGTCGTCACGTGTGAAATAAGACAGAAAATACTCGGAGATGACCCGACAATAACAAACAGAACATGGGTCTAAACCAACACATAACCTAACACACATGAAACAAATTAAATTACTTTTAATAAGAATGAATTTTAGTAAAAGACAATCTACATATGCCATGATCCAGCATTACCCAAAAAAATAAAAATAATTTATAAATCAGACTCACAAACACAGTGAGTAACAACTGTCGATGTGCAATGCCTTGTGCCGACCAACAACTGACCTGAAGGTCACGAGACTAGCTTAACTCGGTCATACATAAAACATTAAAATTCATTAAAGTTACATATTAATTATTGAAAACTTAACCAAAGCAAAACGTAAATACATTATACATTAAGTTGAAGTTAAAAATCATTGATTAACCTCATTATTAATTTAATGTGAACAAAAAATGTAAGCTAATTAATGTAGGCCTACCTCAAAATACAAATCAATCAGATAATTATGAATATAACAACTGCATAAATATTTATGTCTATATCGACAATATAATTAAAGATTATCGGCACAAAACAATATTATAAATACCTTTTGGTAAATTATGTAAATCTTTAAAAACAAACCACAAATATGAATCATAACAACAACCAAAAATTCGTGTTCAAATGCTACCAAATTATTGTAGCATAACGGAAAATGTAACCACGCTCCGCTACCAGTTTGTGCCGATGTGCTTCGGTGAGAAAATAATTAATGAAATAGAAGCAATAAAATATATACCCAAGTGTTTAGAAACGCCAAAATTCCTGCTCAAAACAGCCATGCATAACAGCAACAAAGTGGCAAAATAAACAATCGAACAGGACAACAAAACATACAAATGAAAGCGATAAAACACACAAAATAAACACTTGAGGAAAACTAGGCCATGAGCACACCGCACAAAAGAATTAAAATAAAAAATTTAAGGGGACTTAAAATATAAATTAACCGTACTATGATACCTTGAAATGTAGTTAAAATGCCGTGAGGAAAAGTTATAAATATTAAGAATTTGATTTGTGATTTGTTAGTTATTTAAAAAAGTTTTATTATTATTTAAAAGTTTTCTTTTGGAATTGACACAAACAGCGTAGTATAACATTGCAATAGGTTTATAGGGATGTATACATATATGAACAGATGAAATTATTTATTTAATTAAGCTGTGTGCTAACGATAAAATTAATAAAAGGGGTACCCCGCACAATATTTTATTAAGGAGGTTACTATACAAAAATTTAAATTAGTAAAAAAATCATATTATTTTAAAATTTTAAATTCCACAAAAAAAATATTTATTTATTGTAAAACAAAATTATACATCTGGATCAAGAAGTGAATATTCTAAAACGTACATGAAACATGTTTTTAAAAAATTTTCGTTAAAAGTCCTAATACTTGGAGAAATACCCGAAATTAAAGAAAAAACTGACTTAGCTATTTGCTCGATGAAGCCAGATCAATCTTGGAATAAAATAATGCAGTCGGGAGATGGATACACCAATGGTAAAAGCAACACCATTCCAGCATTCCAACCAAAGGCAGGGATATGGAAGCCAAAGCAAACCCATAGTGGAAGCTGAAGCGGCCATGGTGCGCAACACAGAGATGTTGGTACCACATCGGCCTCGTCGCATACAAAACACTTGGACCAAACATAATGTCCATCACTTGAACCCTCACTGTAACACAGTGAGAACTAAGAATTAGAAAATACATTTTAAAAGACAATACAGTCACGGACGAAAGGAAATAAACAGACGAGTACTAACCTTGAAGGAATGAAGAAGACGTTACATCACAAAATAATTAAAAAACACGCAGTTCCATGATTATTAAAAATACTACATGGGTTGAAAGAAGCTATATAATATGATCTTTGAAAGATTTTTGCAATGGGGATGTATGACAAGATGAGTATTCATGGATATACGCCATTGCTTGCGAATGTTGCCAAGTCGCAGATGTTTTTGTGGGTTTATTTGCGACTTGGCAACATTCGCAAGCATAGGCGTATATCCATGAATACTCATCTTGTCAAGCTAATGCCATAATTAGCTTAGGTTCCGAAGATCATCACACACATACGCGCACCACAGCACCACATCATGACTCGATCACAGTAAGATAAAGAATGCCTAAACACGGCAAGGAAGTTAGCAAAAGGAGGAGGGAAGGAGGAGCAAGGCCAAAGAGTATGGAAGGCAGCAGAAGACAGCTTAAAGTGTCACCACTAGATTGCAGGAGCAGCCAGAATAGCGGACAAATGTAGATGCCACGAGACTTATACGCAGACAGGGCTACATAGAAAGGACGAAATCACGTGATAATCATGCAGTGTACACGCGCCCTGGCAGACACCCGCACTTCAGCAAGGAACAGTCAAAATAAAAATACAAACACTTCAGCTAAGGAATGCAAAGCGTGGCAGAATAAATCCGGTTAAATGAAAAATAAACGCATTACTACAGCCCGAATTGGCTCTACTTGTAACTAACGTGTGAAATAAATACGTATTACTTTAATGAGGAGTAACATGTACTGAAATATCCACAGTAAATAAAATTACTGAATAACACCAAGTTACCATTATTACAATATAAATAAGATAATATCAATAAAAAATAAGTAAATTAACCTAAATTGATGAAAATATGGTCACAACAGTTTAAAATTTAGTTTGTGTAAGTCGTGACGTATATAATATGGCACAGTCCCAAATCTATTCTACCCGTGCTTTCTAAAATACTAGAATATTTAGTTTTGGAGCAAATTAGAGGTTATGTTGAAAGGCATCAACTAATGGATAAGTACCAGTCGGGTTTTCGTGTGGGTCACGGAACTAATACTGCACTTGTGAATATAATGGATGTTATTAGATGTGCAACTAATATAAAACATTTTACCCTTCTTACTCTCCTAGACTTTAGCAAGCCTTTGACAATGTTGATCACGATGTTATGATTGCTAAACTTCAAAGTAATTTTAGTTTCTCCACAAATTCAGTCGCTTGGTTCAAGTCTTATTTGTCAGGTACGTGTCAAAGTGTCATCTCTGTCAATTTAAAATCTGATTGGTCAGCAGTCAAAGCTGGTGTGCCACAAGGTTTGGTGCTTGGTCCAATTTTGTTCACATTATATACAGACAACATATCGAACTCACTTAACTACACCCAACACCATCTTTATGCTGACGATTTTCAACTGTATTCGTCTTTCCCTAAATTTGAAACAATTAAAGCCGTTGCTGAATTCAGTATCGTTCTTGAGGCTATCCTTAACTTGTCTGCTGAAAATTGACTGTCAGTTAATCCAAGCAAGTCTCAGGCCATTTCGTTTGGTAGTAACAAGACGTTACTGAAAACTGTTACCACCGATTTTCCAAACATTAGTATTGGCAATGTGAAAATCGAGTTGACATCCTCAGTGAAAAGCCAAGGAATTATATTGAACGGCACTTTCAATTGGTCTCTCCACTTAGTTAGCAAATGTAGGAAGGCGCTGGCCACCCTTCACTCGCTAAAAAACCTAAAATATCGTCTCCCCTTGCGCATTAAAAAATACCTTGTCCATTGTTCCGTTGTTTGACTATTGTGATGTGGTTTACAGCGACCTCAATGATAAACAAGTAATTAGATTGCAGAAGATTGAAAATAAACGTGAAAGTTATATTTTTAACCTTAAAACACGCGATCATACCCCACAATTTTATACAAATGTGTCCTGGAAACGACTGGAAAACAGGCGTAAATTACATAGCCTCCTTCTCTTAAGAAAGGTTTTATATTCTAAATCTCCTTCATATTTAACAACTAAATTTGAATTACTTTCTCCGTCATAAAATTGGTACCCGCTCGAAAGCCACTCTGTCTCTGTTGATACCTAAGCCCTGCACTAGTGCTTATTCTAAATATTTTACAGTTTCTGCAACACGCGCCTGGATTGCACTGGAGGAACATGTAAACCAATGTTTTCTCAGCCTACATTTAAAAGAGCTCTTTTAAAAAGTATGAACGCTGATTTTGATAGTGCAGTGTGTACAGTTGATTATCTCACTGTCATTAATTTGGTGTGTAAGTATGCATGGTTGAATTGTGAACGACTTCTGTAACGTTTTCTTTTTTTCTCACTCTCATTTGTGTTTCACAATTTTTTTTTATATTTTGTAATTTTTAGAGACTGTTCTATACTTATTGAATAATGTACTTTGTTTCTTATTTGACGGTCTCAAAAGTTGTAACCACTGTGGTCAAGTGCTAGAAAAGGCAATTCCGCCTTAACTTCGCCGCGTGTAAAAATTAGTCGAATTAAATAAATAAACAAACATTAAACTCCGTCAATTTCATTTTCGAAATCTACTTGCTGACCTTTTTATCACAACCGAACATTCAGTTCTTGCTTGTTCACATGATGAAGAATATTCTTCTGTTATTTCCGGTACTGACAATTGTACATAAAATTTCTCGTTAGCGAGTACTGAATATGACTCTGTTACATAAACCAAATAGCAGTGCGCCCGCGACATTGCCCGCAGCAGATAATATTTGCTTTAACTGGAAAACCTCTTTGTACACCGGATAAGTAGTTCAAGTCATCGCGTGTTAGACAAAGCTGCTAGTTGAGTTAACTCTGCTGCAGGATAAGTGGCTACAGCTGTCCACGCGAAAAGCGTTCTTAAGTTTGCCCCTGCCACAAAAAGCGACTTTGCCTGGGCCTTATATATAGTTGATGTTTTGGGTTAGTTACAGACTCCTAAATGGTAATATAATGAAATAGTACGCAGTTTTCGAGGCATGAAGACTGATTTCCTCAGAGAACAACCATTTCTTATGGTTCCCTCAGTAACACACTTGTTTTTCAATACATTCACTTGAAGATAAGTTCGATTAAGCAGTTTTGGCGGAATAATGTTTTGTAGAAACGTAAATTTATTTTGTGCCCCTACGTTAAGGTTTGTATTATGGTATGTGTGGAGTGATGCCTTCGAGAAACTTCAGTAGATAGTGGACGGCATATTACATTATTATCACTTTTGAACGACTTCATCCAAATTGCACTAATTAATCTGTCTTGCAGTTTTCTGCGTCAGAATTGCACATTTGCTCAGTTTTAATTAAATTTGAGTCAAGAACCTTCGGGACAATAGACCGAAGCGTCAAACAGCTGTGCCACATAACGTCGAAATTATTAATGATTTCCTAGGCTCATAGAGGTTGTCCCCACAACGACAGAACTGTAGGTTGGAACGAAATTCCTGTATAAATAATTTTTCGCAAGTCGTGTTTTGCTTTTCAGATCGTCTGCCTTGAAAATTTACAAACTAAGTTTTCTTCTTAATAATTAAGTTATCTTATAAAATAAAATATTTACATTACTTTTTCAGGTATCATTCTGACGTGATCACACACAACCTCAATATTTCTACGGGTTAGAAAAGTATCATCGACTGATGGAAAAGAAATTTTATGCCTTTTCGCTCCTTTAGGTGTCGAATTTCGAAAAATCTTAATTTCACTCCTTAAATATTTGTTCAATTATCCTAGTGAAGTGAAAATCACGAAGATAGCTCATTCAGTCGAAGCAAAATCTATCATTCATTAACAATCACATATAAACCCTGTACAGTACCGAAAGTTCGAATTTTAAAAAATCTAAAACCTTTTTGCGGTCACTTACCTAATAATCATCCTGAAGCAAAAATAAACTAAATGCATCGATGATTTAACCAAAACACAATCAAGGTCTCTTCACCTCCTAAGAGACCTAATTTCGAAAAACCCTTAAATCACATTTTAGACTATTTTACTGGTGTCCCTTGGACGTGAAAAATATAACAATTGCACGCTGGGTTCAAGATATATCGACGATCAATTGAAAACACATTTCATCATTTTTTACCCCTTTTTACATCCTTAGGTGGGGAATTTCGAAAATTCCTGAAATAGTTTTTTAGGTATTTGAGTAAATGTCAATCTTAAAAAATATCACGCTGCTATATAAATATCAATAGGGTCGATATATATATCAACTGTGAATCGAAAACACATTTTATCTTTTTGTTACCTCTTTAGGGCCGAATTCGGAAATTATATTTAAATTGTATTTTAAATAATTACGTAATCATCATCTAAAGCAAAGACTACTTCAAATTTTCGATTGGTTCGATAGATACGGAGTAATAATCGAAAACACATTTCACGTGTTTTCACCCCCTTAATTTGATAATTTCGAAACGTTTTGGAGTCCTGTCGTAGTCATTTGTATACGTAAACAATTGAAGTAAATATCACGACGATAGCCAATTGTGTTCGAGTTATACGGACGATTCATAAAGAAAACACATATTTCCCCGTTAACTGCATGGGTATCGAATATAAAAAAATCCTAAAACTGCTTTTTGGATACTATATTTTATGTAACTGAAAATATATATGCACATGTAACCACTTTTTTTAACCTTGATTCCAATTGAATGATTTGCAATGTATTGCAAGAAATTGCAATGTGCGACAAAATGGGGATGGTATTAATTCTAGTTTTAAACCAGTTCTCACCAGAAACAAAATGTGTGCATTCAGTTGAGAGTACAACGGAATAAATTGAGTTTCAGCCCAGGTTCTTGACGTTAATGTCTCACAAAATATTTCGAAACGTAAGAATGACAAATAATAAGTAAATTTTCGTTTTTTCACTTACATTATTAGTATAGTTTGTATAAATTCGCTAATGTTATGTTAATACAATAACGAGCAGAGACATGGAGCCCTAAATGCGGAAAAAACATCAACCGAGATGAAAAACGGAGATACTGAGGTGGTTACTGCATACATTTTGGTTTGTTAAGATTTTTAATGCCATATTTCATATTGCAACTACAGAACATCAGGCATGAGATGATTTTGAAAGAGTTGGTTTGCTCAGAAAATTGTGCAGCAGTGTGCAATGATGCCAGCCAATGCTTCAAGAAAATTTAATCTGCATGAATTATAACAAGTCTACCATATTGAAAAATGCACGAGTCAATAAGTGGTCCGTATCATATTCGATATTAAATTTGGTAGGATATACTGAGAAGTTTGCAAATTACAACTGCATCTGATACTGATTTCACACCTAATATTCAATGTTGTGCGTAATAAAAAAAAAAGCAACACTGTTTCTTATGCAAAATATTGCGAAGCAAAAAATGCATACAAATATGTGTCACTGCATAAATAACTACGCAGAAAATCTTACGTATTAAATATTCTTGGTTTCGTGTTGCGTTATTGCAGACATGCAGAATATTTACCTGTCTTAATGCCACAAATAACACTGTTGCAAGCAAAAGTAAACGTTTACTTGCAAACGTAAAATTTAAAGTTCAAGTTAGGGTGTACGTTCTTTAAATGCATTTTGTTTTAACTGGTTGTAAAATAAATGTGTTTATCTGGCGTAATCTGCCATGGAGTCGTCGTAGCAGTCCTGGCAATCTTAAAAAGGATTTTAAAGCGATCCGGTGAAATAATTCAAAATTTTTCACGAGCCGCACAAATACTCAAAACTCAACTGTACATTCCAGTTCCTACACATTAGTGCCTCGACTCTCTCCACCCGTCTTCGGTGGCCTTACACCCATATGGACGTCTAGAAGTAGTTATGTTGCGCTAATGTATTGTAGACATTAGTATATTTAATTTTAGTAAAATGAATACAATTTTGCGGATACGCCAACAACTCTCGAACTACCAACCACATTATACAATCCTTGCAATTTTCCTTAAGGAACCAAGACAGTTAATGTCCACACTTGAAGACATCAATTCATGTTTTTTAATACTATTCTGTAACATAATTTAAAACTCTACGAGTTTTGTACAGTTATAAAGACAAATGAAGCACAGTCAATTCAGTTAAGAATAACCGCTTTATTTCATTATTTTATGTGAAGCCACTTTAATTCGTTCTGCCATAGGAAGAATTTTACAATTCTATGGCGTTAAAACTAACCACTACTTGGAAGTAATGTCGCTCCATAACTCTGATGGATGGGGTGTCATTTGTTATTTCATGTCGCAGGCGAGTCAGGCATTAACCAGATTGGAGTGACGCTCTTCATTTCAAACTGTGACACACTTTGTTGCTAATCGACCGCAAGGAAAGGGCATTATCGAAATGAGGCGTGCAGCGTACCTCGCCTATGACCTAGTAGAGTCGACCAGTAGTCATGGCTGTGTGCAGTACACTGCAGCGTCGACTTTCTTCAGCCTTCACTAGACACAAGATTGTCCATGTCGGTGGACCAACAGATGCTGTGCCGGGTTTCTACACCTCCCTCAGGCCCATAGCAGTTGCTTGCAAGGTGTGGGGTGTGTTGCCCTTGAAGAATGTCACGGCAAACACTGGGTCCAAGCTCTCATTCAGCTTCTTCTCTCTAGACACTTTCTGGGGACTCTTCATCAATGCCACTGCACTAGTGGCTTACTATTTCTTGGAATATGTATGTCTGGACAGGCAGTTCATGAAGGTATTCATAGCTCGCGGGGTCGTAGTGCCCCTCATCAGCTGTTTGTCCGCCCAGAAGTACAAGGAGCTCGTACTATCCATTGAGGAGTTTGATATTCTCGCTAAGGAGTTAGACATATTTGCGAGTCCACCTCAGACCTATCCCTTCATCTGGCTATTCGCCACCATACCACTATTTCTGATATATGGAGGAACATCAGTCTGGTTCAATTGTGAAACCAAACTCATGCTCAGATTCGTTTCCGTCTACGGTGGTAATATGATCTTGGTTCTCTTCTTGTTCATCTGCTACAGCCTGAATCTAAGATTTAATTGTGCTTGTAAATATTTCGCCGAAAACATTCAGCAGTTCTCAAGGCCTTGGAATGTCTGCAATAACAGTAGGGACGATTCAGATGGGTGTATATCAGCCCAAAATTTGGATGGTGGAGTTCTTAGAAGTTTCGATATGCATGAGACTTCTTGGGGAAGATCTGCACCTTCGCACTGGAATCAGAGAAGTGTTAAAGATTATGTTTTGGTGAACTCTAGTAGGTCTTATGTAGCTTTGCTGAGTTGTCTCAAGAAACTGAATCTTGCTTTTGGTCCCTACTTATGTTATTTTATTTTCTTCAGCTCTCTCAACTTGATCCATGACTTATATTTGTTGACATTTGTGTCAAATCCATACCTTCTACAGTTTTTCATACATATAATGTACAATCTTATTTACCTATGCTTGGTCTTAACGATTTCACACAGAATATCTTCGTCGGTAAGTAGTTCGTTACATGCATAAATCATAATAAGTGTTACAAATCGAACATAATTTTGAAAGCCTGAAAGTTTTCATGACCTCTGTTATTTCAGTTTATTTCCTTGAGATCAGCTATTTTTCAAAGTTGGTTAATCTGATTGTGTGTGTCAGTAGATGTTTGTTTTCTTGCCGTTTTCTACCAAATAACTTTTAAATCCCCATCAATTTAAAGCGATATCTTAAATTTGGGACTTATAAATCATATGTAGGGAAATATACTTATTTTATATATTTCTGTAGATTACATTTTTTCCCTCTTTTCAGTGGCGATAACAAACACCATCAGTAACGTCTATGGGATGCATTCTAATAGCTAAACTGATTTAGCCTACAATGATATGTTGAGGGACTGAAAACTCAACGCTACATGTGTACGTGATACGTGTCATCGTTTATCCTATGTGTAAATAAATTACAAACCCACCCTAGGGTGACAATTCACTGACAAATGAATTATGTAATTTAAACAACCTGTCCTGTCAAAATCATCTAAACCAAATTCAATATCTGAAAACTTATTTTGTATTATAACTGAGAAATTCTAACACAGTGAAACTCCCTATAATTTATTTATCTTTGATTTTGAAGATGTTCCTGTGGAAGCTATTTACATGAATACAGGCCACCGCTATAAATTATTTTGTGAAGAACATTTCATTTATACTTTAATTTTACAATTATTGATATGGGTTTTTTTAAATGTCACCTGTGTATGTTTACAGGGAAATGACATTATAGAAGAAATGATGAAGGTGCCATTGGACAAACTCAGTCATTGCCAGATGCAAAGAGTAAGGGTAGTAAGAGAACGTATCAATTTACAAAACAAAAGAGTTATTTCTATTTATCTCCGTATAATATTCCAGTTTTATGATAGGTATATTGTGTCACAATAAATTTTCAGTAGTAAAAGTTACATGCACGTTGTAGTTTACTAATTTTTGATTTACAGTTTATCGGTATAGACCCAAAATTTTCGTGGGTTCAGTGACCTATCTGCTGGACTCCACAGAGCATTGTACAATATGTCCTCAGCTACTTGTATATTGTCTGTTGCTCCAGTGAGTGGACAGTTGTACACGTGACAAGGTAGCGCTGCAGTCTGTGAGAGTTTTCAAGGACGAGTTAAATTAAAAAGCCCAATCGCGAAAATAACCATGAAAATTTATAGAAATTCTAAGTCCCTCATCTCTTCGAAATAATGGGTCTTCTAATTTTGTGTTTCTCCTCTTGTCTGTATCTCTTCTTTGCAGTTTATACTTTTCAAGTTACTGCAATTAGCTTGGAGGACTTTCTTACCGAAACTGCACAGTTGCAGCTCGTAAATACTCTGTGATGAGTTAAGATTTGCTCGTTTTATGATTAATTTTATTTGCAACTCTATGCTTTCTCTGTAATTAGCAAGAAGTCATAAGAAAGAAGTCTGCTAACTTGTAGTAACAGGATACAAATATGCAATGTCTTTCGAGATTTAAGATTTGTGATAGAAGCATCTTATTTGTGTTTGACAGAACGTCAGTCCGATGGCAAAGCTTAACGTCATTCGCAAAACGTTTTATATGTGTTCCTGCAATACGAAATAATTCCAAGTTGCGAAGATTATGCTAAAATAAAAATTCAATGCTGCGCTGCATATTTGTTTAAAATTTGTGTCACACTGGTAAAAGTGTCTTCGTACACTGAAATTCTTTATGTATTATTAAAACATATTACGTCAACTGAATAAGAACTGTTTTACCAAAGGTATACATTGAATTGTGCAAGCTTTTTATGTATACGTCACTTAAAAATTTTAACTCTACTGGAGACAGTTTTGTGCTTGAGACGAATCCTTTCCGGAAAAGTTTTTAAAATATAATTTATTACATAAAAATTATCCTTACAATAGAAGTGACTGACACTGAGTAAAATAAGGGACTTGTGCCATTGCTGCACTAATTAGTTCCAGAAAAACTGCTCAGACAATAAACGAACAAGGAAACATAGCCAATATTAGCAATAGTACTAGTCTGACTACAGCTAATATTCGCTTGTTTTACATATTTGTTTTTTGTCTCACCTGGTTTCCTGGGATCACATAAGGGTGTATTCCCATGAGTTCCCAAAAAAAAAGTTCTATAAAAAATTGTTATCATAGCAAAACTCAACTCATCTAAAACAGTGAAGTTGTCCAAAAAAATGACGAAAGTGTTCCAGTGGGTTTCGAGATGTAATAGTAAATATAAACAAATTAAACTTATTCATTTAGAGTCGATATATATGGGTAATCAAGACAGCTAAACGAATCAAGAAAAATCATTACATGAAATACAATATTTCGCTGTGAAATACAGACTGTGAGAGTTTAACTGATGGGCCAGCACTAACCTAGACTGAAAACATTCGCTTGAGTATCTATAAGACATGTAGTTGCGATATGAAAGCAGTAATGATAGCTATCGTCTGTGAACGAGCGATGAAAAATATATTCCCCCTGCGAGCGTCATGTTTGTACATTCCACTCTTATCTGCACTTGAAAAAGCTGAAATAGGATAATAATTTCACCACAATACCAATGAAAATGGGTGACGACGTTTAACTAATTTAATTGCGGTGCAGTTTCAAGTGTTGTACGCGCGGCGATAAATATTTATTGTGAACAGGATATACCGAAAAAGAAAAGTTTTAGCATTTCTCTCTCACACACACACATACACACTCTCTATTTTCGGAGCCACCAGCAAACTACAAAGTAAGCTCTGAATTTGACTTCAAATACAAGTACAGTTATTCTACGATTCTGATTTTTATGACATGCTAAACTTCGTGTGGTGATAATTGTGATAAGTCGTGCCTAAACATTTCCATGACTTTTTCTGTGCGTGTGTTCACGTGGCTTAGAGCAAATCGCAACCACTGAGAGCCTGCCTGCTTTAGTTATACTTTCGTGTATTATTAAGTACTGGAAATATTTTGTGGTCTAATAACTTGTAGCTTAGGTTTCACAATTCTTGGCTATACAGACCTATGATGTAGACACGACGAGAGTACAGAAGAGCGATGAAATGCTGGCAAGTGTTGGGGACCAGGAATTCTCAGAGACAACAATGACAAAATTCACGTCGTTATTCGGTGATGGACTGAAATTCTCATACATCAGAGTACAGTGTCAGCTACGTATGTGACCGCTTTACAAGTTGTTGGTCAATCTATAGTGGTACATTTAATTATTGGTTAGAAGCATTCTCCACGACAGGACACGACATTGTCGACCAACTTGAGACGTTGAAAAATATACATTCGCTTGAAGTCTAGCCCACTGGCAATAAATATAGCGAATTTTACACATCTCTGGTAATGCTCGTTCCACAAGCGAACACGGAGAGTCACATAGCTGGGAGTCTTACTTTGATCATTGAGCTTTGAGGCGAGTGCTCTGTCAACCACACTACTGTGGTCCCTTACCAGTTTCTAATCTGACAAACTTGCATCTGTTACGATTCTAGTATTTACTCATTAGAACCCACGAATTTCCCTGTGTTCAAAAGTCTTGTGTGCCGGTTTCCATGCGTGGTAATAGTGGAGTTATACGAGCCGGAGTACCACGCTGGACGAGGAAGAATA
>PNEQ01131590.1:29118-54141 GCA_003012365.1 Medauroidea extradentata
TATATATATATATATATATATATATATATATATATATATATATATATATATATATATATATATATATATATATATATATATATATCTGGGCGCTTGTAAACATCTGCTTATCCCGAAGGATGTCCTGAGATGAGGATCACCAAGGATGAAAGGGGACGGGGTAACGGAAGATTCCTGATAAAACCGCTGACCAACGAGATCGTCCGGCAAGATTTTCACATTCGAATATCCCGGGACCAGCTCCGCCGGGCGTCGAACCTGGATTGCATTGGTGGAAGGCTTACCACTCGGCCACAGCGGCCTCAAAGTGTAGTCAACTAACAAACCTGCTCCTCTGTCCAACTGCAGTCCTCGTTGGGCTCGTTGAAGCCAGGACGACATACACGTCCTGGTGTGTTGAAAGTCCTACATGACGAACCCAAGACTTCCTCGCTTTATAGCGCTGCCTCTCATATGACAATCATCTACCTCGTCAGACAGCCGACAACACTCATTTAAATTAGCCACCGGAGATATAAAACATTTTGAAGTATGATAGAAATACCACCTACCAGAACACCGAGATGACAGGTATCTCTTTAACAAGCTGTCATGGAAGCGGATTGTGTATCATTAACTTGTATTAAAAGAAATATATCTCCGGTCTGTTATTAAAAGAAATATTGCAATCAGCTCACTGCCATGCCACTTAATTTTTGCGCAGGGCGTTCAGTAATTTTGCTGCATGACCATGTACATAAAATTACATACTTTGTAAAACCGTAAAACTAATCTTCTCTTTTATAGCGCAGACTCAATTATATCTTGCATGCGAAATGTAAATTACGCGTGTTGGCCGTACATTTGTATATATATATATATATGTGTGTGTGTGTGTGTAGAGAGAAAAAATATAACAGGTGGAAATGAAAAAATCTGAACATTTAAAAGACGAGATCTGTCAAAAAAGAAGCACTTGTCGAGACTATCTTCAATATTTCGACACGCAACTTCACTGAGCTGCTACAGTTAGAATGAAGACAGCTAATGAGTGTTAATTACTATGCTAATGACACGTGTTCACCGGGTAGAAGCGGAGATCTAAGGAGACAATACGAAGGATGACTGTTATTTGACACATCTGAATACGAAGATTGCTGCCACAGAGTTTAAATGCATTCATGTGGCGAAAATGTTCGGTTTTATAGTTGCATGACACAGTGGTATATTTATAGATTTTACTTATAACTAAATGTTTCACTTGTGAATGTATTCTACCTCTCACAGTCTTCCCATAGAGCCATGTCAAAGTAAAAATTTGGAAGTTATGGGAACGTACACATAACTAAACCAACTGACTTACTAGAATGAAATAATTTACACTGAAATGAGATATTATGAGCCATGTGCTAAAGGATTTAAAAACACACAACAACCTCCTTTCGTACGTTTTGAAAATAGTCATAAGTAAAGACATTTGTCGTAACTATCAACTTTTTTTAATGTAAAGGAATTTCATTGTGTGATTTTTAATGTTTAGCATATGATCCTTTCTATCTAATTTCAGCATAAATGATTCACTAGAGTAAGTCAGTTGTTTTTTCTGTTGTGTGTATGTTCCAATAACTTGCAAATCTTCACATTAACATGCCGCTATGGGAAGACAAAGAGAGGTTAAAATTTTTTACAAACTTAAAATGTGGTCACTGGTAACGTCTATAAAACGAACACTATGTCGCGCAAATCTGAAGTTATGAATTTTTGCCAGGTGACTGCCCTTAAGGTGACCGCCTACTCAGTCTCCGAGTTGTGTGCATAGTTCAGCCGTTACAGGATTATTGAAAAACTTGTCAACGCACATGAGTCATGCCAGTCTAGGTATATCATCCACAAAACGGTACACGTGTGTGTATCTATTGCTAGGGACCTGAACATACGCGTTCTATGTTGTACGCATACTAGAGCTGGCCTGGAACAACTGTAAGTGCAGGTCACTTTCGCTACTGGTCCTTGGCTTTTATGTCAAATCCTGGAGAGCACTGGGCCAATAACAAAGGAGAAATTATAAAACAGACCCAATAATGTAACAGAACTATGTCAGCGAACAGCCGGTTAGTGGAGACCTTGTTTTTCGCGAAACGAATTTTGCCCCAGTCTGCTCAGTACCTTACGTGTCAATCTGCAATTCTGCTTCATGGTTATTGGCAGAGTGTCTACGTGAAGAGCCGTGTCTCATTTGACTGAGCCAATTACAATAACACTCCTGCAACACCACACGTTGGTGATTTGTCGGTAGAATCCCTAGACTCGTGACAGTTACAATATCCCATCGCTGACCACGAAGCAGAACTGCAGACGTGCACGTGAGGCACCAAGACAAAGTGAGGCAAAATTGTTTTCGTGAAGAACAAGGGTCGCTACAGATAAGCAGCAGATATCTACTTGAGGACACATATATTGTTGAGCGTACACGTCAGTGAACCCGTGAATTCTCCCGTCTCTTCCTATTTCAGGCCCTCTAGTGTTCATTAAATAAAAATCTTCTGGTGAACGTAAAAGGGAAAAGGGTGTATTTGCGGTACATTTGAGAATTTTTTTAAAGATATAGGCGGGTACAGTGTATTATTGTCATTAACGCTGCGTCATAAAATAATAGGGTCGCCACTGAATGTCTTGTATAGGCCGTTCGGAATAAAGTGAACACTAAATATTTAACCTTTGAAAAATATCACTAGCTGTTACTACATACAATTCAACATTAGCGATAGTCACTTTACTGATTGTATGGTTGGCAACGAAATAACACAACATAGTTCCGTGTTTATTCGTATTTAAATACAACAATGTTGAAACAAAATCAACCGACAGCGATATAATTGTATTTTATATAATTAATAAACTTCTTTTTATCAACCTATGTATGTACATATCGACTGAACAATTTATCTTAGACGCGCAAACATAAAGTGACGTGTCCCAGGAGGTTAGACTTTTCCCGTCATTAGCTGTTGCACGCGGAAAGATACAAATTGGCTGGAAATAGATCTTTAGCAGGGCTTTTTCGAGTGCTCACTTTATTCCGAACTGCCTATAGAGGATAGTTATCGGGTAGAAGATAGCACGATAGTTCTGTGACTTGCGCCTAGAGTCTAGGGTGAGGTGTGATGCTCTTGCTGTGTCGCCATTACTCTTATTATAACAGCAGCAGAACCACACACAATCTACTCGGAAACAACATTGTTGCTGAACTTTTGCTGTCTAGGAGACGTTTGCGTCTGTCACCTTGAATTATGCCATGGAATGCTGGTAACACCAGTCAATGTTCCATAAAGACAACCCCAGGTGTGATGCTCGTACCTGAGCAAGACAATTCCATATTTCAAAGCCTCAAAGACTGGGAAAAAGAGTCTCGCTAGACGTTTATGTTGAAGACTCTTTGACTTCCTAGCTTTAAGTCGAGTTGTCTAAAATTGATAGCAAAAAGTATTCTTTGTGAAATTTTTCAAGCAATTTTGTGATTAGAAGAAATTATTGAAGGAAGATAAACACTCATATATATATATATATATATATATATATATATATATATATATATATATATATATATATATATTGTGGAATATAAATTTAAAAGTTACAATTTATAAATTATGTATAGAAACCCGAAAACGTCGCGGATTCAACGACTTGCATGCTGGACTGCACAGGCCTGTATACAATATGTCCTCAGCTACTTGTACATTGACTGTTGGTCCAGTGAATGGCCAGTTGTACATGTGACAAGGTAGTACGGCAATCAGTGCGTGGTTTCATATAACTTTGATATTGGTTCACAGACCTCAAGGAAGAGTTTCATAAACAAGGACACAACATTAATACTTCTTTTATAAGTCCATATAAATTAACAATAACATTAGTTGAAAGTGCTGAGTTTATTGGTTCTAAATATATTAGTTTCATTAATGAACAAACTTAGATAGCCGTATATAGTATTAAGTTGTTTTTTTCTTTGTATTTTACATAAGTGGTTACAACCCATGAACTGTAATTATTTCCACATTAATTGCAAATACTGTATGTGTGACTTTATATTTATAATAGACTAATTTTTAATTTTATTACTATTCTGTGCAGGACCTTAGCCGACATACATATGTATATATATATATATATATATATATATATATATATATATATGTTTATGTGTATATATGTGTTATATATATGTTTATGTATATATATATATATATATATATATATATATATATATATATATATATATATATATATGTGTATATGTATGTGCATATGCGTATGTATGTGTATACGTATGTATATGTTTGTATATATGTACATATATATATAATTTTTTTCTTTAAACAACCGGCTGCCTAAGGTTAGTAAAAATTAACTATTGGTTGATATTTTTGTGAAGTGCTACATTGTTGCTGTCTTGCTTGTCACATAAATTAATCAGTTTTATTTATTTATTTTTTCTTGTGCATATATAAATTTTTCCATATCTACATAACAACGAGTTAGGACTTTGTGTTGAGAATATTTTTGAAAAATCATAAACTCTGTACGTGTGTTTATTAGTCGCTACTTCACAGGAATGTGTAAAGTGGTATGTTGCATTGTCATGTTAGTCATCATTAGCTTTTAATTATTTTTTTCTTTGTTTTTAATTATTTTTTTCTTAGTTTTTGGCAGTTCTATGTATATATAATTTCATTTTGTGCGTCTGTAAAAAATGGTTAAGTGTAAGAGAAGACAACGTGCCTTAACTTCGCCATTTGAAAAATAAGTAAAAAAATAAATAAAAATAAATCAATAAATGAAGTGCCTCATAAGGCACTCGAAACATAACGTCTGTTAAAGTGTATTCAACATTTTAAAATATTTAAAGTTCATAGAGTAATTTCAGAAATGTCACATGTAAATGTTTTTGTTGAATGAGTCCAATGTACTTGTAGACCTCAATTTTGAACAAATCCGTTACATATATCTTGAGATGTAATCGCGTGGAAAAGTTGTTTTAGCCAAGTTTGAGGGCTTTAAAATATTGCTTCCAGTGTGCGTTGTGTCTTGAAAGTCACGTTCACAAGTAGTCTGCTCTGAAGTAGTAGATAAGCATTGTGGACGCACGTTTACTGGTCTCTGAGATAAAACGTAACTCCGAACACGCTGCGCACAGTTCAAGCGCCCAGCCAGGCGGCTGTCTTAATGCACACAAAATAATAACTCTAAACTTGCCAGCAGTAAGTGGAACCTTCTACAACATCCCTACCTGGCTGCTATGCAGATTTCTATTAAATATTGCAAGGAAACTTTCACCCTGGTACATCACCTAAACAAATTAATAAACGCTAAAAACTCCAATTGAAATCGAAAAAAATAATTTAAACCAATATGGAAAAAACTACAGAACCACATCTCTAGGTAGTGAAAAACGCCAACTTTATGAGAAAACATTTACCCAGAATTATGCACTTGTTAAGTGTGTTCTCTTGTGCCGCAATTAAATGTACGAGGTATCGGGGGCAGACATTGTTCCCCATAAACACGTTACTTGAGAAATACTTTTTTTTTTCAGAAAGTTGGCAAATACTAGCATCTAGGCTTGCTGTTTTTTTTTATTCTTAAATTTGTCTTCAAGAAATCTACATTTTTTAAGCTGATGCTTTTAACGCTGAACTGAAGGGCGTGAGGAGATGCGGTAACCTATTCCGTATCACAACTGAGTTACGTACATGTAAATGGAAGATAAAATGTGACCCTGAAATGTTATATGTGTCATTAGTGTTTATAAGTAATTCTTTAAGTTACAGTGCAAAAAATAGCAAATACACAAGAACAAAAAGTTTTTGACTGTTTAATTGTTGCAATAAACTATAAATGTGGGTCTTACCATAGAACTCCTACTGCGCTGTGCAGCATTTTGTGATAATAATGTTCTATCTCTTTCGGAATTGTCACTGTTCCTGCACAAAACTCAAATATTTAAAACATGTGGGTTACCATTGTGTTCCTCCGTGCCCTTCAATTACGTACCGTGTCCTCTCAAAGCTAAGGTAAGGTATGGTAAGGGAGGGGATGAGATAGGGTCGCGTGTAACGACCTGCAAAGGGCGACGCCGCTGTGCCAGCTCATGCGAACCAGAGTACAACAAACTTGTTTGCTCACGGCCAGAGAGTTACGGCTCCACAGAACCGGTTGTGATCCAGTCCTTCGAACTTCGCAGCACGACGTCGTGTGGTCATTTCCCCCCTTCCTTTTCTCCTTTAGCTTCTTTTTCACATTTCCTCAAATAAACTGATGACCGCATGTCTTGCTATCCTTCCAGTTCGTTCTCCTCAAAGTTGTTACAGTTCCTTCCTTCTGCGCAGACTGCTCGGTCCATCAAGATCCGTGGCGACTTGGTCTCAACTAACTTTCGCTCACGTTTGCAGTCTCACGTACCGATTATATTTTATGTGGTGGAAACTAAATACTAGGGACCTACGTAATTCATGTTTTTCTCTGACAGCAGCTCTAAAACGACAGTATACTTTACTACCGTCGGACATTTACTATTACCTAGTTATTCCGTGAATGAACTAGGTCACTTCAAACCAATGAGTTAGCGTCACCAGCCTCCTGCAATGTAGGCAGAAATGGAAACAACATCGTATAATCACCACCTGCCAATAACATGGCAGACTGCCCTCACCTTTGCACTTCGCAATAAAGTATAGTTGGAAATCAAGAAATATCGCGAATTTTGCATGTCTTCAAAAAATACTATACGCGTTTCTTTTACTTTTCCTTATATTTTATACAATATATAATTTCACTAACCGTAAGACTTCCGAGATAACGAAAGTTATTAGTAAATATAAGATCAAGCACTTACCCATTTCAGCTGAAGGTTCATCTGATGCCTTGACACAACCATTATACTGAATTTCATATCTACTTCACAGACAGAAATACTTACTAAACGTTTTATGAACACGCCAAACTAAATCCAGGAAAGTAATTTTCTAGCCAAGTTACATAACTGCTCTTAACCCGATTAACGCATTACTACCATATTTTTAAGGGAAAGTAGAGTGTGGATATAATGTAGCGTGTCGCGAAATCCTACACTCATCTGTGATGTTGCACAACTATGTCGCCCTAAAAAAAAAAAAAAAAAAAAAAAAAAAAAAAAAAAAAAAAAAAAAAAAAAAAAAAAAAAAAAAAAAAAAAAAAAAAAAAAAAAAAAAAAAAAAAAAAAAAAAAAAAAAAAAAAAAAAAAAAAAAAAAAAAAAAAAAAAAAAAAAAAAAAAAAAAAAAAAAAAAAAAAAAAAAAAAAACCAAGCGAGGTGAGACAAATAATCAAGGAAAACCAGTCGGTGTTAGCTGAAACCAAAACCAATATTTAAAACACAATATAAATCCCACAAGGCGTTACGCCAGATTACAACAAACCAAACGTTTGATTAAATATAAGAAGGAAGAATTAAACTAATAATGAAGGCAACTAAAAAATTCGACACGAAGAGAAAGCACAAATAGTAACAGAAAGCATGTTTCCTTCGCAAGATTACGACACAATATTTAATCGTTTGTATGAAGTTAACCATTTTCAATACTCCTCACGTCGAGTTGCTCGAGGCCACAGAGAAACTGGCGTACAGAAGTCCAACCGTCCATGAGGCGCCACCTGCGATGTTTCGCAGCCGACCTGATTCCAAATGTGAGAACCGCCCCGCGTATCTCGAGCAAATACTACACTCAGCTCGCAAACACGCCTCCGGAAGTTGCTATCTCGCATTTAAACCTTCACAACAGAGTTATTTTCGGCGCTTTTCAGCGTGTCGTATCTGAGATAGCTCGCTGCAGCAACGCTGTTCCACTTGAAAGTTGCCCCGGCTATGAAGTTGTAACAATGGCGGCTGTTTGCGAGATTTTGCAGTGCAAGTACAAAGACTGCAGCCTATTGTTAAGTGTAAGGAGTTCTGACGCTAGCTGAGCTTAGAGACTACGAGGCAAGAAATATGTTAGCAAGAGTCAACCTTAAGAGTGCGTTGTAGATAAATAAACGCAGAAAACATTAATTGACCTCTACGCTTTTTTCGAAGCTAATATGGATAAAATACTCAATGACAATCCTAGATAATGGTATTTGCCAACTTTATGAGTAAATATTTATCCAGAATTACTAATTCGTTACGCGTGATCTCTTACGCCGCAGTTAAATGCACGAGGTTCCGGCGTCAGAGATTGTGCCTCAGAAGTTCGTAACACTGGAAACAATTTTGTTTAAAACGTTGGCTGAAACTATTGTCTAGGATTGCTATTGTTTAATTTTCGCAAATTGGCTTCAAGAAACCTACAGTTATGGATTAATGTTTTTAGCGTTGAATTATGTACCATGCCCTCTTAAGGGCACCGCCTGTTCAGGATTCCGAGTGGCGTGCAGAGATTAGACTGTTAGCAGATTACTGGAAAACTGCTGAACGCATATGAGGGATAATTTCCTATATACTCGTTTCAGGTTTACCACTAATCATTAAGGGGCCTGCCTACCTGCCCTTCAAAAGCGTTGCAGCGAGTTATGACTATTCTCTTTTCGACGAAACTATTTAACGCACATTATACGGCATATCTACGAAAAGAACACACACTTCAAACTATGTCGCTATTGTTAAAAAATTTGGCACGTTTATTAGATACATTTTCTGACTCTCAAAACGGCCAATAAGGGCTTTTCCAGACTGCCGTATCTGGAAAATTAACAACTGGATTCAAAAAACACAACTATAGAAACAAGCGTTAGACTTTGAACTACGCTGCACGTAAATAAAATAATGTGGTCTCAACTTAAAGTCCCGTAGGAAGAATGATAATAGTGCAGCACTGTTCGCCAGCTGAGTGGCTTGCGCGGAGAGGCGATAATACACTACATACGTCGGCCAGCGGCAACCTTACCACTCCTGTCTCACACAAACACAAACACAGCCTATCTAGGGAAACCCCTTGAATCATATTATATAGCGGTTGAAAATTGCTAAAATTGGGGGTTTTTTACTGTCATTTTTAGGAACCTATAAAAATTTTAAAGCAGACTCTTAAAAAGTACAGTACACCTCTATTTGTACTATTACGTCACCACTGAATGTCTCACATAGGATAGTTGTCTGGGAGAAGATTTCACGTCAGCTCAGTGGCTTGCGCCTTGGGGCTAGGGGGAGGCGTGATGTGCGTGTTGTCGATATTTGTTCTAAAATCCGTAACGGTTACCAATCAGACAGTGGATACTTTTCCATCGTTAGTGAAAGACAAATAAAAAACACGCAAACTGGAATGGTAACCATTCATGTTGTGGATAATTTTCAGGATCTTTAAGATGTCAATAACAACGAGAATAAACTGAATGGTTACTTTTCATGCAACAGATACTTTTCAGGATTTTAAGTACAACTTAATATCGCACTAGGTAGTGGAAAGGTTACCATTCAGGCAGTGGATACTTTTCAGGATTTAATAAAAGTTAACATTTTGCGTATAAAACCTGAACGGTAACCTTCCCCGGGTCCGTTCTTACCGAATCCGAACTTTAAAACCTGGAATGCGCTAAATATGTTCACCCAAGCGCCACCGGACTATTATACTAGTACAGTAAAATGTAGCTGGCGTATCTAGCAATATCTTCATCTTTATTAAGGCTGTTGCAAAATTGCGTGTCAACAATCCTCTCCTCTAGAGCAACAAACTATGTTATGTTAACACATTCCCGAAAATACATCGTCACTGTTCTGCGGATCTTATTACTTGCAGTGATAGACGCACTGACTGGATCATTTTACTGTAGAATGCTGTATGATCTGACAATGACTGCCGTACAATTAAATATGACTCACAACGATGTATTATTATGGACATACGCCATCGCAATATTATGTCGTCCCAGAAATGTTATTCTAAGATTTCTAGGACGAGATAATATTGCAGTGGCGTATGTCCACAATAATACAGCTTGTCATTCTGTCTCACTGCATGAAACATTCAAAGACATTATAAATACGCCTCCTCTGGTATATAGTGGCCAATAATAACTGCCATGGCATTCCACAACATTCTACATTCCAATCCGCAATTTATGCAAAACAAAATCGTTTACTGTGAATTTCAGTGCAATAAATAGTGAATTTTCGAACCTAAGTTCATGGAACGTTTTTGCTCTGGTAGATGTGATCATTGTTACGTCAAAATACTGACATTTTAACTAACAGTATTCTGTATTTTTTTATGTTTTTATTTTTCTTTCTCAGAATATTAATGTAAATGCTATAACGAATTTTTTTTTTTCGGAATTTATAGAATGTATTTTTAGTAGGTTATCATTGATCCAAAACTTAAACATTTAAAACTAACAACTGTGAATATGCATCTAAGTACATCTGCTGTATATATTATTATCAGCTATACATTTGTTTCCGAGAAAATACAACACACGAATTCTTGCTTCAGGACTTCCGACTTAGCTACTCTAGAGGATGTATAAGCGATGTGTAACTACTTTTTTTTACATTACCAGTGTAATATGTAGTTTTATAACATATAGTAAGAAATTAATAAAAAGGCAACGTAATTGACACATACTGACTGAGGGTAACATTAATATATACGTTCATTTTTATACACAGTATATATACTGTGCATTAAAATGAACGTTCGTTTGTCTGTTCGTCTTCTATGCGCTTCTATACCATTCATACAACTGCGAAGTAACTTGGGTGAATTGTTATGCTCGCATCCGTGAAGGTTTCTGTAAAGAATTACGAGGGGGCAAAACGGAGTATGATCTTTGAAAGAACTGTGCAAGTAAATAAATCCAGTCAAAACGGAGTAGTGTGTCAGAACAATGTACCCTAAACATTATGTAAAAAAAAATAATAACTTGCAAGGGGAGGGAGTAAACGAGATACATGGTCATAACAGGGTACCAAAAATTGCAACGCATTCTAGGAAAGTTTGTTTAACATTAATTTGTTTTATCATATAAATTTACAAATTCTACATCATTAGCATGTTGATCTGCGTTTCATAATAATAGTTTATAACAATATTATAAAAAAATGTTTCGTTGGAATTCATTGCGTGGTTTGTATGCAGTTTGATTCAAAATTTTAAATCAAAATTGTAAGTTTTAAATGGCAAACCTCAACTCTTGAATCTAAGCAAACAAAGAGTCAGACTACAAAGAAATGATTCAGGGTTGCAATATAATATTTACGTAATACATTGTAAATGTTTACGTTTACATTTGTATTTAATAAGTATACTAATAATAGTTCTTAATTTGTTCCATATTATCACATTTGTACTGATTTCCAAGGAAATTTAACTGCAACACTGTGTCTTCCCATGAAACCAAGTGAGACAAAAAGCAAACAATGGAAACTGGATTATAAGATTAACGATGTTCACATATTTTATTTCAGGATTGCTGTGCCAGTAAGTCGAGATTTTATTCAGAGTGAAATGAAACTAAGTTTTCTTTTTTTTGCAGGTGAGTTCTCCATAGGACTAGACACGTGCGCAGAGTTGTCACGTAAGTAAATACTTGTGTGTGTTTGTGTAACATTTACCAACAATAATTATGTCTTATAAATAGGGCCATGCAATATTCGCGGTATCGTTTGGTAGCAGACCAAACTTCACTTTTCTATACATAACAGAACATAATCTGCGATTCAGTTGTCCATGAACTTTTATGTGTTGTAATTGACGTGTGTTACGTCTTTATAGAGATCGGCCTCTCTACCGTGTAAGCATTCTCCGCGGCAAGTCACGACAATATCGGTCAGCGGGAGACGTCGAACAAGCCTATAGTCAGTTGGAGTCTAGTCAGCTGTCTGAAAATAACGCGAATTTTGCATGTCTCTTATACTAATAAATAGGGTCACGATTTTGTCGCGAAAAGATTTTTGCCCCACTTTATTTCAGTGACTCACGTTCACATCGGCCGCTCTGCTTCACGGTTATTGGCAGCTAGTCTTTTTTTCAGACACGTTTCTCATTCGACTGCACCAATCAGAATAAGGTTATTGTGACTCCTTACATCTGTAGTTTGCCAAGGCAAGTGAGTGTAAAATTATCCAATTACGGGCGATGTAGCAGACCTGTAGACGTGCACATGACGCATCGAAACCAAATGTTGCACAAATCTTTTCACCATAAAATCGTGGCTGTACTTATAAAGTACGAATAAGCCAACAAATAAATAAACTTGAGCTGAAAACCTAAATTAATAACCAAAACAGTTGGAACAACTCGGGTCTAACTGATACGTAACGTGATATTCTGTGTCGTCTCGTCTTGAAATGTTGTCTGGTCCCTGTCCCAATAATTAATTGTCTGTTGTCTTTATTGCGTTCTCCTGAATTTTCACAATTGTTCGCGCGGTTGTTATATGTTCGTATATGTGCGTTTTATTTGACATAATTTCTTGCTGCAGTTATTATGTTTATTAATTTTCGTTTACATATATTATGGCTACAACATCTAATCTTGGCTGGTTTTCCTGTTCGATTTTTTGTCTCGCCTAGTTGTTTGGAATTACATAGTGCAACAATGTGTACGTCCACTATATTACCCAGAATCGTGTATTCTCATTGCTAAAGTTTTTCAGTCAAATAAACATTTTACATTTATATAAATATGAAGTCACATAAAGGTGGAAAAATTTGAAACAAAAATATGTTTCTGGGACAGCGCATCGTGACAAGTGACAGCGGAGGTCATAGCTAGCAGATCGTTCAGCCTATTTACGATTCTCAGCAGACGGTTATTCTAAGTAACGAGGTTTAACAAAGCTTAGGGTAACTTTTAAACTTGAGATATTCAGAAATAACCCTAGTAGAGTTTTAAAGAGATCAAAAAAGTATGAAGACCCTGAATTGCTTACAGGCTGTCGAATAAGACTGTCACAAATAGCCGTGAGAGCACTCTCGCACCTTCTTGACATCACAGAGCGTACTCTCTGTTGTCCATAATTCGAGGAAGAGTGAGCGAAAGGGAGAGTGAGCCATAGTGAGCGACGATGCTCCGTCGCTGCACCCTCTCGGCCACTCTGCGGGAAGACATCTTTGTTTTCATTCATATTCAAACCATAACCTAAAAATGGAACTGCAAAACATTTACTGTATGTTTTCTGCAGACATTTATTTTTCAAGCTAGGTTCCAGTGCTTCGAGGGTGCATCAGAGGGTGGATGACTCAATTTGACTGAAGAGTGAACTAGAGTGGGCAAGAGTGAGAGTGTACACACTCAACATTTGATACCCGGCCTAAACCTGATCACGTGACTGAGCAAACACACATAACCCCAGCAGGTTACTTCATGTAACCGCAGTGCTGTAGTCGAATATATACCCAGGCATACGTCTTATACCTAGATACATGAAAAATTAGCTGTTTCTCTCAGGCACAAACTAGAATTCCAGCAATGATAAATTCGTGCTATTTTCATAATTGACCGTTGACTTATTTGACACCACCTTGAAGTCGATGAACAAATAATAACAGTGCAACTAAATGCGGACCCTTTTCTCTGTGTCAGCGAGTAACTAATAAACAACTGCTGTCTGCACGATTTCACAAAAATGTTTTGGTGATGTCCATAGTGACAAAGTATTTTGTGGTAGCCACAAAGAATTATTTTCAGTGTAGACGACTGTGGAATGGGTGGCGGGTTAGGTTTGAAAGACATCGTCAGAAGTGACAAGAGGACAACAGGCGAGAAACTAAGTGCTGTATCTGGCAAACACTGGAGGCGTTACCCAGTCACTGCAGACGTGTGTTTGCGCTCCGGTGCGTCGTCCGTCACGTCGCCCACACACCGGCCCATTGTTCCTCTCCACTGTAACTTCTTATTTCTGACGCGTCGTGCGAACGACGGCTGCGTTAACAAAGAGTTTTAGGATACCGTTATGATGGAATCATATTGCCCGGCGAGAACAGAGATGAGAGAAAAAATAGATGGAATGTTAACAGTCTACTCTCAGGTCAAGTTGACTTTACTCACATAACAATATGGCGGAGTGTAATCGGCTGTTCCTATAGGTGTATTGATAAATGAGGTTATGGTTGGACAACCCACAGACGCATTATAAACGTTGCTATGGTAACAAACAGCTTTTTTCTTGTAACAATAAGGTGAAGTAATCAGCTGTTACTTTGTATGTATTGAGAAATGAGGTTATGGTTGGACAACCCACAGATACATTATAAATGTTGCTATGGTAACCAAGAACTTTTTTCATGTGACAGTATGGCGAAGAAATAAACTGGTACTTTTTGTGAATTAAGAAATGTGGTTATGGTTGGCCAATCAACAGACACATGATAAACGTTGCTATGGTAACCAACAACTTTTCCATGTATCACTATGGCGGGTGGTTTCCTCCCCCTTCCATCTCAAGGCCTCACACCTCTTGCCTAGAACATACATCATGCTCTGTCAGCATGGTTCTCTAAACTCTTGGCAAGAACGACACGGCGTTTGTGCAGAACTCAGCAACCAATCAAACCCAAAACAATTCTGACGTCTGCACGACATCTGTTTGTCAAACGTAGTAGCCAATCTTCTTATCTCGTACATAACTATACCCGATCGACTTCCGATAATATCAATTATTTATTTAAAAATTATTTATACATATTTCAAAACTTACATGCAAGACTCTTCGACTACTTTCAAATATGGCGGACACCATCCGAACAGCCCCACACCCTCAGAGGAACTGACCTGTCATTTTTTATTTTATTTTTATTTTTTTTTATCTGGCGAGCCCCCAAATCCCGCTACGCCAGCGTGTACCCCGTCTCAGTCTATGGGTACTCCGGCATGCATTAGTAACTAGTTATATCGCAAGGAGGGATTGAGTTGTGTCTCAAGGCTAAGCCTTATACGCCTTAGGTAACGTGCAGGTATTAGGAGATCGCGAGCCTCATAGGCTGAGCAGGGTTGTCTGGAGGCATGGCTGCGATTGTGGCCATGCACTCTCCCCCGAAGAGAGCAAGAGATAGATAAGGACACAGAAAAACCAGTACAAATAGAGTAGGGTACTGGGAAAAGCTGTGCGACAGGGCGCGCAGGGAATAAACCACAATAATTAATGTTAGGACATGGAGAAAGTAGGATATTTAGTTACCAATTCGTTTCCGAATTTGTTAACAAAGATGTGTGTCGGGGAATTGTGACGTCTCATTGGCTGGCGGCCACAGCCAATGAGAAGAGGGCGCTGCTCAGAGAGCTTTGTGCTAGGAGCCTGAGCGCTCCTAGCGGCCATCGCCCACACTCCCGAGCGCAAGCATGCTCACGCTCTGCAGTGACGGTAACAGGAATAATTTTCGGTTTGTCGGCCATGACCAGAGGCCACCCCAGGCTGAGTGACTCCTGACCTGTCATGTATGCGGCCATACTATTTATGTGGACCCTCTCTACATACCACCCTTCCCCTGCTTACTCTCCCCCCAATCCCCTGCCAACTAATCACACACGCCCTCACCCCTCTCCCTTCACTTTTCAAACCTCCTACCCCTCACAACTCTCACACCCCATCTACAAACCTGCAATAGACATAAATACAACTTTCCCTCGTCACAGCTACAATTTACGTTTACACAAACACTCATAGCTATGCTAAAATCATTATCAAATCTCTTATCCCCAGAACAACTTCCATACTGTACCAGGCATGCCAGGTTCAGAAAAGATTATTTGCTATCCTATCTCTACATTTCTGTAAATTTTATATAAAACGTATATGTGGAACTCATTAGTTTCTTTCCCTGTATAATCGTTATAATATTTGTGCCTGTCAAACACAAGTTAAAAAAGTAGTAATATTTTTTTTCATAATTTTTATTTTATTGACAATATATAATCTACATACTATTGCAAAAAAATGGGATCCCTAGCAAATATATAAATTAGTCTTTATAAAATCGTTACTTGTTTAACAATGAAACTTCTATAAGTCCGAGTTTATTTACATAAAAATAAAGTCAACCTTTAGTACACTCATAAACTTCGTGTCGACACAATGCCATCTCGAACACAAAGTCCTCGAAACAAAAGTGGCAGTACTCGCAGTGACTAGCGAAGATGCTGTTGTCTTTGCCGAAGTGGTCGCGAACATTGGCGAGCAGCTCGTGAACTAATTTAGGATAATATTAAGAATACCATTCAGGATACTACCTAGGGTACTTTTCAGAATACCTCTCAGGATACCATTCAGGATTATACTTCACTGAGATACTTTGAAAAATTGTCATCATATATTCCATGTGATAAAAAAATTCGAAGGGCAGAATTGTTCAAACATTTAATACAGAATAAACAAAATAAATAAAATTAAGACTCTGTACTAGGTACTACATGCGTACCGAATTTGACGAAATTCTGAATAATTGTTAGCTTGGTATTTCTCGTATGGTAAAAGAAAATTTTCAAATTTCGACACTGAATCTGTTAACACAGCATGAACAATATATATTACTCATGCACTTTCCTAAGTACTATATGTTTACAAAGATCAACGAAATTCGGGAAAATATGTCCTCAAATATGTCATACTACGATAAAAAAAATGTATAAATATTGCTGTCATTATGAAAATATAAATACAGGAATAATAAAATACACGAAAGTAAAACCAACATATACTTAGTATATTTGTACCAAGTTTGATGACACTCGGAAAAATATTTTCTCAGATATGCAATTTACTAAAAATAGAAGAATAGGTACCTTTCTGAAAATATGAACCTAGAAGAACGAACGAGACGAAAGTCTTGTAGTGTACATACATGTAATGAATAATGAGTTTCAGAAAAATATTCCCTCGGCTATGTCATTTATTGCAAAAAGAATTATGAAATGTATACAAATATATCTTCAGATCATCAGATGTCATACTATGCTAAAAACATAAAAATGGCCTCCATTTTGAAAATATGAGCGAATTATACAAAGGTCAAATCACCTTACTAAGCATTATATATGTATGTATATAAATAAAAATCGAAACAAAAAATCCTAAAAGTGTCACAATATGCATTAAATTTAAAATGCCACTATTTTTAAATTACCAACACAGAGTCACCGAAATACACAAATGTCAAATTAACTTAGTATGTAGCATACATGTACAAAGTGCAACTTAGTGCAGACTATCGCAACATTGTGCAGACGACTAGCACAATATTGTGCAGGTTAATGCAACTTTGTGCAACTAGCGCAACTAAGTGCCGGCTGGTGCAACTTAGTGCAGACTAGTGCATTTTACTGCAGGTTTGCGTAACTCAGTGCGGGGTAGTGCTTCTCAGTTCAAGTTAGTGCAACTGAGTTCATGCTAGAGCAACTCAGTTTAGGCTATTGCAACTCAATTCAAGCTATTGCAACTCAGTTCATGCCAGTGCAACTTAGTGCAGGTTAGTGAAACTTAGTGCAGGCTACTACAACTGATTGCAGACTAGAGCAAGATAGGCCTAATGCAGGCTAGTGTAAATCAGTGCAGGTTAGTGCAACCTAATGCAAGCTACTACATCTTAATGCAGATTAGTACAACTTAGTGCAGGTTAGGTTAGTTAGGTTTCTTTGGGTAAGTTTCGGTTAGATTAGGCTGGGACAGGTTAGTTTTGATTGTGTTGGGATAGGTTAGATTGGGGTGGTTTAGGTTGAGATGGGTTGGGTTGGCGGATTTTGGTTGGAATAGGTTGGGTTAGGTTCGGTCAGTTTGGGTTAGGTTGGGTTGAGTTAAGTTGGGTTAGTTTGAGTTATGTTGGGTTGGGTTTTGGTAGGTTGAATTGGGTTGGGTTAGATGAGGTTGAATTAAGTTATGTTGGATTAGGTTAGGTTGGGTTAGGATTTTTTAAATTGGGTTAGTTTGGATTGGGTTGGGTTACATTAGGTGGAGTTAGGTGAGGTTAGGTTGGGTTAGGTAAGTATTTTACAGTTCAGTGCAGACTGGTACAGCTTAGTGTGTGATAGAAAAACTTAGAGAAAGTTAGAGCAACTTAGAGCAGGTTTGTGCAACTTAAAGCCGTAGTTGTGACTTAGTAGATTAGTGCAAATTAGTGCAGGTTGGTGAACCTTATGGCTGGTTAGGGCACATATGGTCAGGTTAGCGCAAGGTGCCCCAGGCTAGTGCAACTTGATGTAGGTTAGTGCAACTTAAAGAAATTGAGTGTAGGCTAGTGCTAGTAAGTGCAGCTTAGTGCAGGTTCGGTAAGGTTAGGTTAAGTTAGGTTGGGTTAGGTTAAGTTTTGGTTTTATTAGGTTTTGCTGTGTTAGGTTATGTTAATTTAGGTTAATTTAGTTAAGTTGTGTTACATTAGGTTGGACTAGGTTGGGTTTGTTTAGGTTGGCTTAGGTTAGGTTGATTTAGGTTAGGTTGGGTAGGTTAGGTAAGGTTAGTTTTGGTTAGGTTAAACTTGATTTAGGTTGGGTAGGGTTAGCTTAGATTAGGTTATGTACGGTTAGGTTAGCTTGTGTTAGGTTAGGTTGTGTTAGGTTAATTTGGGTTAGGTTACCTTGGGTTAGTTTGGGTTAGGTTACAGTACTTTAGGTTGAGATAGGTGAGGTTAGGGTTAGTAGGGCTATGTTAGGTTATATTTGGTTGGGTTAGATCATGTTGGGATAGGTTTAGTTAGGTTGGGTAAGTTTTTCACATTTTATTGCAAGCAGGTGCAACTTAGTGCAGGCTAGTAAAACTTACCTAAGTTATTGCAGCTTGGAGCAGGTAAGATCAAATTAGAATATGTAAGATCAAATTAGAGCAGGTAAGAGCAACTAAGAGTATGTAAAAGCAAATTAATTTATATTAGTGCAACTTAAGTCAGGTTAGTGGAACTTAAGTCAGGTTAGTGCAAGTTGGTGCAACTTAGTGCAAATTATTGTAGGTTAGTTCAATGTAGTGTGGGTTTTAGTGCAATTTAGTGCTTAATAGTGCAATTTAGTACAGGTTCGGTAAGGTTGGGTTAGATAACGTTAAGTTAGGTTGGTTTGGGTTAGATAAGGCTGAGTTAGGTTGGGTTTGGAATAGTTTAAGTTAGGTTGGTTTGAGTTAGGTTATGTTGGGTTAGGTTAAGTTAGGTTATGTTGCGACAGGTAAGGTTAGGTTTGGTTGGATTAGGTTAGGTTGGGTAAGGTTTGGTTGATTTAGGTTTCGTTGGGTTAGGTTAGGTCAGGTTATGTTGATTTCGGTTATGTTGAGATAAGCTAGGTTGGGTTAGGTTAGGTAGGGTTGTGTTGGGATATATTAAGTTGAGTTAGATTGAGTTTGGTTAGGTTGGGTTAGGTTGTGTTGGGTAAGTTTTATACAATTTAGTGCAGGCAGGTCCAACTTAGTGCAGGCTAGTAAAGCCTACCACAGGTTATTACAAATTAGTGAATGTTATTGCAAATTACTGCATGTAAGAGCAACTTAGATCAGATAATAGCAAAATAGTGCAAAAAAGAACAACTTAGAGGCAAGAGCAACTTAGTGCATGTTAGTGTAATTTTGTACAGGTTGGTGCAACTTCGTGCAGGTTAGTGCAACTTAGTGCAATTTAGTGCATGCTAGTTAAACTTAGTGCAGGTAGGTGCCACTTAGTTCAAGTTAGAGCAACTTAGTTTACGTTAGTGCAGCATAGTGCAGGGCAGCGCAAATTATTTTAGGTTAGTGCAACTTAATATAGGTTGGTTCAGGTTAGTGCAAACTTAGTGTCTATCAGAGTAACTTAAAGCAGGTTCAGTAAGGTTGGTTTAGGCTATACTGGGTTAGGTTAGGAGGTTGGGATATGATATGTTAGGTTGAGTAAGATTGATTTTAGTTAGGTTTGGTTAAGTACGCTTAGGTTTCGTAACATTTTGTTAATTTGGGTTATGTTAGGTTGGTTTGTATTAGGTTGGGTTATATTAGTTTGGGTTATATTAGGTTGGATTATATTAGGTTGGGTTATATTAGGTTGGGTTAGGTTAGGTTGGGTTGAGTTAGTTTAGTTTAAAGAAAGTTGGGTTTGGTTGGATTATGTTAGGTTTGGTTAAGTTAGGTTAGGATGGGATAGGTGGTGTTAGGTTTGGTTGGGTTAGGTTAGATTATGTTTAGTTCTGTCGGATTATGATGGATTCGGTTGAGTTATGTTTGGTTGGTTTGGGGTTTTTTACAATGTATTGAAGGCAACGCAGCTTAGTGTAGGTTAGTGCAAATTAGTTCCGATTATAGCAACTTTGGGCGTGTAAGCGCAGTTAAAGCAGGTAAGAGCAATTAGAGCAGGTAAGATCAGCTTAGAGCATGTAAGAGCAACTTAGAGTAGGTTAGTGCAACTTAGTACAGGTTAGTGTAACTTAGTGCAGGTTAGTGCAACTTAATGCAGGTTGGTGCAACTTAGTGCAGGTTGGTGCAACTTAGTGCAGGTTGGTGCAACTTAGTGTAGGTTAGTGCAATTTAATACAGGTTCGGTAAGGTTGGGTTAGGTTGTGTCAGATAAGGTTGAGTTAGGTTTGGTTGGATTAGGTTAGGTTGGGTTAGGTTGTATTGGGTTAGGTTATATTGGGTTAGGTTAGGTTGGGTTAGATTGGGTTTGTTTAGGTTGGGTTAGGATTGGTTTATCTTGGTTAAGGATAGGTTGGGTTGGGTACATTTTTTACAATTTACTGCAGGCAGGTGCAATTTAGTGCAGGCTAGGCTAGTAAAATGTAAAACTTACTGCAGGTTAGTGCAAAATAGTGCATGTTATTGCAAATTTCTGCAGGTAAGAGCAACTTAGATCAGGTAAGAGCAACTTATAGGAGATAACCGGCACGGTTATTGCAACTCCGTAGAGATTAGCGCAAGTTGGTGCAACTTGGTACAGGTTAGTGCATCTTAGTGTGGTCAGTGCAACTTAGTGTGTAAGTGCAAATTAGTGTAGGTTGGTGCAGGTTAGTACAACGTAGTGCTGATTAATGTAACTTAGTGCAGGTTCGGTTAGGTTAGGTCATGTTGGGTTAGGTTAGATTGGGTTAAGTTATGTTAGGTTAAGTTAGGTTGGTATAAGTTAGGTTGGGTTAAGTTTGGTTTGGTAAGGTTTTGTTGGTTTATGTTAGGTTAGGTTGTGTTCGGTTTTTTAGGTTGGTTGTCTTGTGTTAGGTAAGGTTAGGTTCTGTTGGGTTAGGCCGGGCTTATAAACAACGCAAGAACGCTAGAAACGCAACGCAACACATATTTCAGTCGTTTATAAACATCGCAAGCGACACGAAGTAACCAACACTACCACTCAAAATTTCGGAGAGGCAACAGAAAATTTATCTTTGTATTTTTAACATGGTTTGTCACTCATCTTTATTTTCTAGATATTCTGTTGTTTCGGTATGTTTAAATAGAAACCAAATAAATACTAACACCGTGTACTTTAAGACGCATTCTTAACAAACACAAAAAAATGTAACGAGATGGCGGAATCACAGCCTTCTAAAGACTAGTTTCAAATGTTTTCACCAAAGGCTGTGAAACGCAAGAAGTTGAAAGTTGACGAACTCTTGCGTTACAGTCTTGCGTACTTACGTTTCTTGTGTATTTTATAAACGGGTATACATCGATTCGTATATTCAATTGTTTGCGTCTTGCGTTCTTGCGTCCTTGCGTAGTTTATATACCCGGCCTTAGGTTGGGTTAGGCTATGTTAGGTTTGATTAGGTTGGGTGGTTTTAGGTTAGTTTTGATTAGGTGGAGTTAGGTTAGGTTGGATTGGTTTACGTTGGGTTAGTTTGGGTTAGGTTAGAATATTTTAGGTTAGTTTAGGTTTATTTAGGTTAGGTTGAGCTATGTGAAATTATGTTGTTGGATAAATTAAGGTTGGGTTAGGTTATGTCGCGTTAGGTTAATTTGGTTTAGGTTAGGTTGGGATAATTAGGATTAGATTATATTTGGTCACGTTCGGTTAGGTAATGTTTAATTAGGATTCTGTTGGGGATAGTTTGTTTGGGTTTGATTGGGTTGGTGAAAGTTTAAGTAGACTAGGCAAATAAGTAAGTTAGAACAAAGTATTGCTAGACTTTGTTTAGTTAGGATAGTTGAAGTTTGGTAGTTGGGTAAGGTTAGGTTGGTCTAGGTGGAGTTTATGTCAAGTTATTCTATTACGTTGAGGTAAGTTTGGAATGCGTACCAGTTTTAAATGTCCGTATCTGACGTGTGAAAACAGAAGAGCGATGCGAGTCACAATAGCACGCTCGACGAGAATCTCTATCTATGCACAGTGCGCTAAACTTATGTGCAAGGTTTGTAGTCTTTTTACTAAGGGTCTTTATGCTAAAAGCATATTTCTAACCAGCGTGCAGCATTTCATAGTTATAGAAACGTAGTCTTAGATGCATGTTATTTTCGTAGATAAACGTAATAGGAATACATTAAGTAGTTTCGCGTAAAAACAATATGCGTGGCATGTCAACATTTTTGCATGGCAGTTCATTAATGAAAACTTGTTCTATTATCTGATTTTTTTTGCAATCTCAAATCCTCATTACTTTGCAATGGGAACAGCTGACAAGAAAATGTGATTTACTTACGCGAGCGTGTTTATATAACGAAATACTAGTTCACCTGGGTAAGGGCGAAAACTTAAATTTTTGCTGCATGACTAATTGGTCAAAATTAGGAAGATTGCCTATGTTAGAATTTATTGTCATTCTCCATGTTCCACGTCGCCACTAGAAAGGCTGGAGACAAGAACAACAGTGCAGAATGCAGACGTGGTTTGAACCCGCGACCTCTAGCTCGCCACAGCCGTGGGCCACATCTAACTCGCCATTGTCCGAGGTGCAGTGCGCCAGGTCAAAGGTCGTATTACTCGCTCTACATCACCGTCTCGCCAACAACACAACACTCCAGCGGTCAGCTGATGGGAGAACCCCTTGTATATATACAACGCGACTGTTTAACTTACGATGTGGGTGGCGCCTCCTGTCACGAATGTATGACGAGGGGGAAGAGGAGGTAAATTAGAGTGAGAGGCATACAGAATATAAACGCGAAGGGCCGCAAAGCTATATGCCATAAATCTGTAGTACACGTGTCATTTATGTATTTCAGGCTGTTGATGAGAGTTTTTGATATCATTGAAGTAAGCTCGTAACTGAAGCAGTGACATTAAGGTGCCGTTTCAATCTTCAAACAAAATTATTTTACTTTCTTTCTTATAAAATTTTGAGAAGAACAATGTATAATTTGCAATTATAGCACACAATTCTGTTTACCTTCCACTGCAGTACAAACTTGATAATTTAACATTTAGCAAACGCACATTCATATTGCAATCGAACAAATTAATGCTATTTAAAATTTGGTTGAACTAATTATGGTAAATGCCGTCAATCATAACCGTTCAGTTTTCACAAATGTTATGTTCTAGGCATGGTTTTTAAGAGGAGTCCTCGACTGGCGCATGGACGGCGTTGCAGCATGTCACGCGAATTCTTTTTTTACAAGAAACCGCTTAACTTATTCATATTATGTTAAACTATGAAAATAACTCACACTTCAAACTATACTTCTATGTTTTCATAAATTCAGCAAACTTGTTAGAAACATAATTTTCGGACCTTTCAAAATGGTTAATTTTTTCTCTGCTGTAGCTCCGAAATTATTACCAAAATTCGTAAAGTGCAAAGCGACAGGTATGCGTTGGTCTTTACTTCATAGTATTCAAAAATAAAATGTTGGGGCCACCGCTTTAAGTCCCGTAGGAAAAAGACTACAATGGAAATCTTGCACGCCAGTTTGGCGCTGCGAATAGAGGCGATATGCTTCTCGTCAAGCGTGGGACACTGGCTCTTATCACTACGATGTTCCCACTCGTCAAAGGTGGAAATTCGACATCGCGAAGGACTCCTCTTGACACATATCTCTACAAGTTTCCACATTTAGTTCGTTGCAGTCTAAGAGAAAGCTGAACGCAGTAAGCTCTCTCCTTGCTGCAATGAATCGAGGTTTATGTATTCTCTCTCTGCCCGATGATGCATAACCTTGAACCCGAGGCTCGACGTCAAATTACAGCAGTCTTGAGTTCATGCTAGAGTTACAGAGTTTTACTACCAAACATTAGTGCCATTAAGGAGAACAACGTTTACTCACAACGAAAATTCTTTCTCTTTAATAAATAAAACGGCACGCCTATTTCAGGCAATTTACAATACCCGCTCGTTCCAAAGCACCGACCTGCGTTTTATTAAAAGTGTGTGTTTACCAAGGCCAAAGATAATTACTGCATTTCATGAAATACATACTGAACATGCAAATATTTTAAGAGCTGACTCCTTGTAGGTACATAGTACCTATGTCTGAAACTGTCTAACAGCCAATGTATATTTAAACGATAGGAAAAAAACCTAATAAGGCAAGTCTTGAAATCATCCTCTTATTTTCAGAACATGAGCACCTGGCTTCAAAAAACGTGATTGTAATAAAAATGAACCAACTGCTGCTACAAAATTACAATATTTCTGAGTTGTATTTACTGTCACGTCCCAGTTCGCGCTAGAATACGGCTGCAAAACAACCGCCTGTTTTCACGACTTACGCTCAGACATGAGAAGTCAGTTGTGCCTGGAGAAAGAGAGTAGGGTTTACATACTTAACAACTCCAGCAGTGAAACTTATTTCTTTTCCCTCGACATTTAGTTTAGAAAGTTGCACAATTGGACACTACTTACTGCTGTTTTAGGAAATGCCATGTATCATGTACTTAAAATGTATTGCAAGAAATCGATACTTTCTAATAAAAATAATGTTATCCCAGTTTGAAAGAGTACGCGTCGTTTGCTCTCAGCTGTCGCTTAACGCTTGTTGTTAAGGGCGTTCAAGTGGGGAAAAATTCATAATTTTATATTTGTATAAAATAGTGTTAGTTTTGTAGACATTACTTCAGAGAACATTAATATCTAACGGAAAAAAATTAGCTCATCTAGTTTTCCCGTAATGTCACTTCAAAGTCAAAATTTGCATATTTTTACTTCATACAAAACTTGAAAACCAGTAAATATAAT
>PNEQ01131591.1:0-38582 GCA_003012365.1 Medauroidea extradentata
GGACTAAACCAGTAGTACAAACAACATCAACGCTATCTAGCAGACGACACTAGAACCAATACGACTGGTATAGCTACTAGCTCTTCTGGTGGAAAGACTCAGCACCAAAGTCTTAATAATCAACGACATCTAGGAGACGATCAGTAACTACTGGCAGCCCTACCTAGAGGACAACAATAAAACTAATTTAAAAAAAAACCAAGATAGAAGGTGGAGCCAATGAGGGTAGCTAGGTATCAAGACAACGGACATTAACCAAGATGGTGGGTAGACCGTACACAAATAATTACGAGACACATGCTGAACAGATCCCGGATCCCGCTCCTAGGCTCCTACAATAGAAGGAACTACACTACACTACTATCAGCAATAATTTATGTTCTAGATGGTAATAATCATGCTTATTGTAATTTGATATAATATTTACTTCTCTCATTATTCTTTTCTCAATGTGTTTTAATGTTCTGTTGTCTTTGATTTTTTTTTTTCAGTGGCTAAGTATAAGACAAGGTGGTTACACCTTAACTTCGCCACTGTAAAAATAAGTCGCAAATAAAATAAAATAAAATATATAGAATAATTTCAACTTTTCTAATGTTTGTAGGCGAAAGCTAACGTTGACTTGCTTCTGGCGTGATCTGCATAACTATCGACCTATTTCTTTTCGCCAGGATACCACTCGCATTACTGGGCCACGGTGGCCGAGGAGAGTCTGGCCGCTTGGCTCAATGGTTAGCGCTAATGGCTGCTGGGCAAAGGGTCCCGGGTTCGATCCCCGGTCGGAGGGACGATACTTAAATTCACTTCCTCGGGTTCAGGACTGGGTGTTAGTGTTCGTCTTGACTAATTACACAAAGTCATCGTACGAATTACGAACGACAAAGTCAACAAGAAACTGGGAAATTGCCCAATAATAAAAAATTATAAAAAAGGGGGAAGTGTTTAGCTCTTTGGCGATGTTGAGGCAAGCAGTCTTAACATTTTAACAAAAAATAAAGTCAGGTCTCTCGTCTCCCACCAAGGCGATCCGGGTTTGATTCCCGGCGGGGTCGGTCCCCGAATTTTCGCATGCGAGTATCGTTCCGGACGATGGCGTTGATCGGTGGGTTTTCTCGGGGATCTTCTGTTTCCTCGGCCCTTTCGTTTCGGCGTTGCTTCATACTCACATAATTCCACCCTTCACCAGCGCTAAAGACCTCGATGTTAAGCGCTGACCAAAATCTCTCACTCTCCCGTTCGCACTTGATATCCCCTGAGAATTTATTGGTTTGTGAACACACGGCATTTCTCATGTTTTGCTGTTCAAACCTGTGTTGAATGACAAAGTACGAAAATGAACAAGGATAAACAAATAGAAAACACACACAAAAATAAAAAAGCAATCCCAGAGGAATTCTGTCAGTTTTTTTTTTTCAAAATAATTATTATATTAAACAACAAAGAATTCTAGGGATAGAATTCTGTCGAACATCGACACAAATGACAGATACAAATATAGAACCAGATTCCCAATATGTAAAAAGATAAAAATAGAGAAAAAAAAAACAGTGGACAGTGGACAACAAACAAAAGACAATAGGCAACACAAGTTAAAACCAATGAAAAAATGCAACGTTTCGGGAATTGCGATCTATTCCCGTCTTCTGGCTGAGACACAGCTGGTCGGAACACCAAGATGCGAATGAAGTTCTCTAGAAAATTGGGTTTTATGTAGCCTGGATGGTCACTAACCTGCTCGGCCAATGGTGGCAAAGCATGTATTCCCTGCAGATGATAATTTAATATTGCACTCTAACCTACGTATTGTACTACACGCCCTACGTTATGCAACCTGCTATAACTCAGAATATGATTACAGTTGACGAGTTCTGCATGTCTTCTTCGACTGCTGTTTTATACTGACTGATGAAATTCTCATAGTGTTCATTTTGAAAGGTCATTTGATTTATTAATTCCTGCATATTCTGTGGCTTCATTCTGTTGGCCAGTTTAGAAACACCCAGCGTCTTACAGAATGTAAGGTTGCAAAAATTGAGGACGAAAAAAATGTAAGTTCAAATAGGATTTCAGTCATTGACTAAATCTTCTACTAGAAGCGAAAACAGATGACCATAAGAAGTGCGGTTGCAACATTTAGGTTTTTAATCTGTTTGAGTGGAGTTCTCTGAGAATAATTCGCTTATTTTGAAAATTAAAAATAATCTTAATGCTCGTGAAAGTAAAAAGGTGTAAAACTTTCACTGCTGCCAAAACAACCGGCACTGCCAACAAAATTACCAAGAGAAGCTTTATGTTTATTGTAGAAGGTCTGCAATCTTCTGAAGTCCAGTTTACAAACTGCCCCTTTTTTATACGGTTCACAGTTGAAATTAATCGGCCAGCAATTGTTTCTGAAATACAAATCAGTAGTTTGAATTACGCAACATTTCAAGCACCGTCACGATTTGTCTGACGAAAACAACCCACTTGTACCAGATAACGATAAAAACAGTTTTGAAACGAACACTTTTCAGGAACTTACATCCGCTATAATTTCAATGTACTGTCCGCGTGCCAGCTCTTTGAGTTTCTGGCGGTATGCATGTAGACGCACATACTAGCCGCAGAAACGTCGTATGTTTGAACGTGTATTCCGCTCAGTTACTGTAGTGTACATGACGCTTACGATAAACAATGCATACACGCCAGGGACTAAGAGCTGGCACGCTCACAGCATTTAAACTTATTATGAGAGAAATGTGGGGTGGTTTAAAAATATTATTGGGCCTTAGAAATAGTGTAGTAATTTTTGCTGGTAATAGAAACAACAGTAGCTAGATTTGGAGTAACCGAACATTTATGTAGCTGCTCACTAAACGTTCTAAAAGGAACCTTATATTTGCTCTACTAAGTAGTTGCGTAATCAATATCCATATAACAATAAATTATAGTAACATCATGTCATTCACAGAATATATTGCTGTAGTAACAATCCAGATAGTACGGATTACCAAAATGATTGTTGTGCCCATTTCAACATAATAGGAGTACTACTTAAAACGATAACTTTTTTTCCTGTAAGCTATTTTTCGGTTTGCATATACTTAAAACTGAATATCGCAAACCATACATACATACAATAAGTTTCATAATTGCTAATAACACTCGCTGTGCTCATGTGATCAATATGCTTTGTGTAAAATAAAAATGGTTCATATCAGCAATAATATGTATCTACAGGAACAATGTGGAATATGGGATAGGAGCTATGAACAACAGCCTACCTCGTTACATCTACCAGCTGGGTGACCATCTTGGATGACGTCACTTTTGCCATATTGGATACAATTATATTTGCATTGATCTCAAAGTAATCAGAGTTAAAAAGTTACCTTCAATTCGAACAAAAAAAAACAGAACGGTTTAACAAATGCTATTTTTCAAATAGTTCCGTATTTTCCGAAGAAAAATGACGAACGAAAAAATCCGATTAAAATTTTTTATCCACCATCTCAATTACATCTGCGCCAGAATTTTTTTGTCTGCTGCCCAAGAGTAATTAATTTTTGTAAATGGAAGCCGCCATTTTAAAATTTTGCAGTATTGTGGAGACAACATTTAAGATGGCGATGGAATTTTTAGATTCTGATACACATAAACGGAACTACGTTTTGTAAACAAAGGGGTTTTCAGAAGTGTGTGTTTTCAAACCTAGGCGCCTGCGGCTACATCACAAATCTTCACGCCTTTGACAAAAGCTGCGTTCTGAGTTTGATGTTGAATGACTAATACACAAGGAATTAAAAAATACACAAAATTATTACTACCATTACATTATTTTAATAATCTAAAAGTAGCGTAGGCCTAATTACTAAAATAAATAAAATTTAATGGATGTGTCCTAACGAAATCTGGGTATAGTAACTGAAATAATTTATCACTATTCTTATATAAGTTTACGGAATTTAAAAAAAAACTTAATTTTAAGGAAATTTATAAAATTAAACTAAAACATGAATCAGCATAACTGATAAATCTACTTTCAAAGTGGGTGTAATTGTACCATGAAAGTTAAAATTATTTACGTAATCTGGAATATAAATTAATAAAATTGATTTAAACACATTATACACGAAGTATACTAAAGATAAGCCAGTGTTCTAAGTAATATGCGAGTACCAAGTTTAACAAATTTGGGGAAAAATTTTCGGAGGTGTCATATCATAAAGTTAATAAATAGTAAAGTTTTCAAAATATTATAAAAGGAAGAACGAGATACGTAATAGTCAAGTCAGCTTTATATGTAATATTTGTACCAAGTTTGATAAAATTTCTGAAAATATTTCATCAGAGAAGATTATTAGGCAAAAATCATTAAAATGGCTGGCATTATTAAATTATGAACACAGAATGAAAGAAATACATAAAAGTAGAATCAACTTTGTATGCAGTATGCGGTAACAAAGTTTGATAAAATTCAGAAATGCATTTCCTTAGATATGTGTGACTATTCTTAAAATATAAAATTCCCACCAATTTAAAAATATGAACACACGATGAAAGAAATACACGAAAGTTATGTCTGCTATAAGTTAAATGTAGTATATGTGTACCAAGATTTGTGAAATTCTGAAATATGTTTTCATAGATATGTAATATCTAGAGGCCACAATTTTTGGTGAGAATTCTGCAACAATTTGTATCAATGTGTAATGCGCACATATGCAGCTGTGCTTCATGGTCGGTTACTGGATGTTTTTAACTCTCAGCGTCTCGCGATTCTACCAGCAAATCACATACGTGTGGTGACGCAGTAAACTTGTCCTGATTGGCACAGTCGAGTGAGCCACACCTGCGACATAATACACTCTGCCAACAACCATGAAGCATAGCTGCAGATGTGCACGTAAGGCACTGAAACAAATTTCTGCAGAATTCTTTTCACCAAAAATCACGGGCTCTAAAAATATAAAAATTGCAGCCATTTTTAAAATATGAACACAGGATGAATGACTATACTACAGTAAAGTCAGTTTTTCATGTAATATATGTGTAAAAAGTTTGTGAGATTGTAAAAAAATTTCCTAAGGTATATGATAGTATGCTAAAAATATAAAAGTGGTCAACATTTTGAAAATATGAACACAGGATGAACGAAAAAACATACAAACGTAGTGTCAGCTTTGTAAGTTGTATGTGTGTACCAATTTGGACATACAACTTACAAAGCTTTTTACGTAGTAGTATATGTGTGGCAAGTTTGATGGGAAATAGGTGCGGATCGTAGATTTTGACTGGTAGGGCTGCATACGAGAAGGCATAGTTATCCCCAAATTAAAGGAGGGGGGTTCGGGGGTCCTCCCCCGGAAAAAAAACTTGGATTTCAAGGTGCAAATAGTGCTATTTTAGCATTTCTCGTGTCTAAACATTGAATATACGTTTGATAGATTTATTAATATTTTTAAAAATAAATATTCTGTTAAAGGAACTCGCTTGTCCCGAGTAGAGGAAATCAAGTAATGTTTCAAGCAGTTACCGCTATTCCATTTTCTCAAACAGTTTAAATCCTTTCAAGGTATACATTTTTTACATAAAAATTCACAAAATCCTCAAACATAATCTTAATAAATGTAACATGCCTTCTGATTTCTGTAATTTTTTTTAGAACAAAATTCACAAAATCCACAAAATTAATTTTAACAAATGTAACATACCTTTGGATTACTGTGCTGAGTACTTGACGTAGCGAGTATGTAGAGATAAACAAAGGTAGCTGCGTGGAAAGATACGCTAAGTCGAAATCACACCAGAGAGTGTTGTCCAGGCATCGGATTGCTATCATATCTCAATTGTTTGTAAGGTTCACAAATCACAATGTTTCATATTTAACATAACTGCACCGGTAATTTAATGTACTATAGTTCGTGTTTTTTACACTTTTAACTTTACTATATCTTAATGTATTTCAAAATGAAAATATTAAGTAAAAAACGTGTTTTAACTAAATGGTCACTACGCTAATGTGTGGATACCCGTTACTTGTACGTGAAGTTCATTCGTCGTTCTTTTCTTAGAACAATTTTCGCAACATCTTGTTGTACAGTGCTCACTTTATCGTGAACGGCCTATATAGGGTAAGGGCAGTACGCAAGGAGGGAGGTTAGAGACTTCAAACTACGACTTTTATAAATGTAAAGAAAGACATTTATACAAAATTTAAATATAAAGAAACAAAAAAAAATAACTTGTATGACCTTAAATATTAAAAGCCGCCTAAACATCTCAATAAATTCAGAGAAATAATAGATATAGAATGGTAAATTCTAAAATGGTAACTCCCCCTATTACGAAATACTCGCGAATAGGGAGGGTACATTTGTTTATGGCTTTCTGTCTCGCCTACTGCGGAATCATAAGTAAGACAAATGTTTAAGGTATCTGAGATGGACGTCGTGTAAAAAAAAACATTTTTATTTGATAAATGGTTATGGTGGTAGCCGGACAGATCTATCACTCGACAAAAAAAAAATCGGGAAAACCTTCAACCTAAGACGACCATACAGGATATGGCAAGATAAAATTCAATCCATTCACATATACACTATTCACATTTACCTCAGAGGTATGGTAAAAGACCATAATTTCTCAATTTGGTTTATCCAGAAGAACCCAACTTCAGCAACGATAGAATAAATTAAGAAGAAAACAATAGCTGATTATTAATGAGGGTAAGTGAGAAAAGTAGTAAACATATAATTTTTCTTCTCATTAATCTTCTCTTCAGCCCTCTTCTTTCATAGCATCTGATTTAAATTACGGGCAATTATTAAATGCTGAAGTTAAAGAGAGTTGCACATTAATCTTCCATTAGTACATCTGAGTGATTCTGGATTACACTCTTGCAAGGGTTTTATTTTCTTGGCAACAACAACCTGAAGGTATCTAGTCATGAAACAAATTCATATGGCAGCACACAGACGTAATACTTAACACAGCCTCAAAATAAAAAATAATCATTCTTAATCATAATGTTAGCGTAATATATATGTATATATATATACATATATATATATATATATATATATATATATATATATATATATATATATATATATATATATATATATATATATATATATATATATATATATATATATATATATATATATATATATAATACTCTTGTCAACTGCCATTTGATTAAATAAGATTTGTTTAGTTTCCTTGTATACTTGTGACATTCCGTAATTGATTGTCAATACATGTCTTTTCGTATACTACATGAGGGCGAATGAGCTTTCTTCTAATAGCTATATCAATATTATAGAAAACAACAAATACATAAACATGTACCCTCGAAGAATAAACATTAGCAAATAATCCGTAATACACAATACACTTGACATAAATATAAATCCTGTAAATTACTCCTCGAACCACGGATGTCACCAGTGCTCCTCTGCAGAATTAGTCATACTGAATACACGAGTATGAACGTTTTATAAAAACAAAACTAAAATCCTCTTCAAATAAAAACATAAACACTTCTTGAGATACTTTAAATAGCTGCAGACAACTTATACAATCGACCTACAACATTTCCTTGCTAATCCCTCAACTCATAACAGTTCCTACTTCTTCCATCAAATAATAATAAAGAAAATTGCACTTTTTTGCCACAAAATGAACTGATATCTCCTCTTAAGTACTAGGCCGTTTAAATTGAAACTAGACAGTTTATAGAATTCCTGACTTATTTTTCTGGACTCTGCGTCTTCGAATAATCTTGCTATTACAAGTAGATAAATTTCTTTCTGAAGAATTTCACGATATAACTCTTCATTTATAGTATAGTCTTGTACAATCATTTCTGGCAAAGGAAACTGTGTTTAGCGTTCTAGAGTGAGGGTTTCAAAAGTTCTTCATTACTACGGGTTTAAAATTTCTTTCGTTCCGTCTCAAATAGATTACGGGTCGGTATTCGGGACTGGACATCGCCAACCCATTCTAGTTTAACTTCTCTTCTAATTTGAATAAACAACCCCTATTATCCTGAGCTGACAAGGTTAAAATGACCGTTGCTAACAAATCCTTCAGGTGTTGGTATATTTTGTAGGTAAGTGTGTGGTTAAAGGTGATGGATGTTGTGAAAGATTGGGAAATCCACCAGAAACTGGAACATGCTGCATGACTGTATTCGCAAGACCATTTGGACCTCCCTCTGATGTGTTTGTATGATTCTCGCGTCCTTCTTCTTTTCTCATATTCTTCCACTCTCCCTCTGACACTTATTCACCTCCCAACCATCAAATTGCATTAGCCCCCTTATTTATTTTCCGTTCTCCATCCTGTTTATCGTACTTCAGGTTAACTGAAAATATTTGTTACGTTGGAAGCTCTTGTACAGGTTCCGGTATTTCTCATCATGATAGTTTACAAATACATCATGGTGATCATATTTTGTGTAGCACGCGGGTATATCATATTCAGACACTTTGTCAATAACATTCACCATTCACGTCTCTACGGTCTTGCAAGTGGCGTCGAATGTTCGTCTGAAAATGTGCTTGGCCACTTGGAACATTTCCTTCTCACTCTAGTGCAACTAGATGTCTGTCCAGTTGATCTAATCTTAGCAACAGTTAGCAAAAATTGGCTAGATTTACGAAATGCCAGTTTTACCACTGAACCTGATATTGTAATGGTAATTGCGATATAATTTATGCAGCAAACTCTGCAACACTGTTAAATGACGAGTTTGTTCAAGCACTATGCTAAAGTGTTCTTCCAGGAATTTTGATCGCACTGGTTCAAAAATTTTCTGTGTGCAGTCTAGCTCTGAGGTTTTCCTGCATATTGACATTTCAATACTGGCCCAAAGTACAATTTCAAATCGGGAAAAGGTTTTAACATCCAGTCTATTAACCTGCCACAAAAAGTAAGCATGGTTTTTTAAATTGAAACTGAGGCAGTTCAAAATTTCAGCATCGTTCAAGCTAAACAGTTAAGCATATTCTTTAAATTTGTTTAAGAAATTACCCGGTTTTCCAAGACGGTTTCCATGAAAGGTAGGTAGATTTTCTGCCGATTGTTTTACTTGGTGAAATGATGCGTTAACCCGGTGATTGCAGGCATTCACGCATAAGCTCCGTACTTCATCGTATATGCTGGTACGCGAATTATTTTCAACATTATCTGCAAAAGATAATATTGGGGGTCTGATGGTCTCTGACTCCTGAGGATTGGTAATAGCGGTGTTAGTGTGTTTACGCAAGATTTGTATACTACCAATAACCATGCCATTAACATTTGTGAGTTCTTTGTTCGTTGCACTTGGTTGTTTTTCTGTGGCATCCTTATGTTTACTAGCTGCTCCCTCCGACAATGATAGATTATCGCAAAAATATCTCTCAAGCTATATGAACTTACTTTCTATACCCGATAAATTTTCAGAGATGTTTATGGAATGTTCCATTCCGCTTACACACTCGCATTGTGAAACTCGTGTCTCTACTGTATAAAGTTTTGAAACTATATGAACATTTTGTTTTTATACACTTCTGTCCAATTTATCACACCTAGCTATAGTTTCACGATTAAGTTGGCCAGTTATTTGATCTGTGTTTTAGGTTATATTGCCCACAGCGTTCTCAATAGACTCTTCCATCTTGCTGAAGCGTGTGCGCAAAATGTTCAGGTCACTAGACTGTGTATCTGACTTGACTTCGGAAATATCCATTTGTACGTTTTCCACATACGAAACTAAATCATCTACTTTTCCTTTCTGATCATATAAATTCGCTTGTAGAACAGATATATTTTTCTGAATCTCCGTACGGGTATTAGAAAGCTCACAAGAAAATTAATTCCTAAGTGATTCATGAGCAATAGAAAAGTTTTTCAACTCACTTTTCACATTCGTTAACTCCACGTTCATAGTTTGCATTTCAGTCCGCAAATCAGTAATATTAGCGTTTAACTTACATAACAAGAAATTCATTTGCTGGATAATTGACTTGGATTGGTAGGTAGTACTTTTCTACAGTATTAGTCGCGCTAACATCCGGGCCAGACATTTCCGGGTTGACATTTTTTATAGGTATGGGTTCAGTTTCTATATTTGGTAACACTGAGGAATCGTCATGACTGTGCACAACAGTATTTCTAGCTTGACTTCGTTCCTCCATGTCTGTGCGTGCTCTTAGTTTGCAAATCGTACTTCGTAGAAAATACTCTTCTCGTTCCCCGGTCATTAATAAAACTCAATGTGACACAGAAATAAGAGGATAAATAAAAAATCCAATAAAGTTTCACAATTATTCAAAAGGAAAAATTAATGATTTCATAATTACGTAGAATTTCTAGGCCCATAGTTTCGGCGTCAAAATTTCTGCCCGGAACAGAACCACCTGACATCCGTCAACACAAACATACATAAAAAGTCAAATTTTTATGTACTATGAGTATGTGCATATATATATGTATCCAAATTAATCACATGATAAAACTGATACAAATGGAACGTACATCGTTATTCAAGGGAAAATTACACTAAGCGTTTCTTGTTTAAAAGCAATAAAGATAACAGATTATTACTATTTCCATCCTTTCGCACTAAATTCATAGACTACATGGAATAGTCTCTTATTGAAGCTTTATAAACACATAAATATATCTGAATATGAACTACTTCATTGTTTGGAGCTAATTTTTCTTCTTGAAGAATGCAATATTTGCCAATATAAAATCCAGTTAAAATATATTTACATGATTACTATATATACTGTGTTGTTATTTTTCATAGATGCGTAGCGTACTTATATCTGATTATCACAACATAAATTACTAAGCAGAAATAAATAACAATGGCTACCGCTACATGTTGCTTTTGGCTTCAGGATGTTTAGTACTTACACACACATATTTAACTTAACACTGAGCACTACATACTCATTTGGTTACTAACTTACCTGCAACTGCGTAGGTGATGCAATGCTTTACCTCAAGATCCTTGCTGTCTCTCCACAGAAATTTAAATAACCAGCTTAATACACTTCGGGAAAAAAGACCATTAACAAAACGGAGAAGGAAAAAAGGAACGGACGAGGAAACATAGAACAACTGGCTAATTTACTCTAATTGGATCACTCAGAAATAAATTTTATTGTATCGTCTTATCGCATACACAGTATACAGTAGATGACATAAATGACAAAAAAAAATTAAAATGAAGTCAAAAGTGACTGGCCCTTCACACAAATGTTTGGCACTATGTTGTCGTTATGCTGCAAAAATTAAAACTCAGAACCTTCAAATTGGACGTGTAGTTTTAGGGACGTGGTAACTTTTAACTCATAAAGCCAATTGCATTGAAATTTAATCAATATGAAAAACTATAGTTATCCAACCCAGCAACTTTGAAAGTTTTCTTGTACTACCAACAATTCCGTTATTTGTAATACGAATGCAGCTCCTGCGATAGTGATTAACTTTTATTGATACTGAAAACTAAATATTCAATTTAGTAACACAGAATAGAAGTATTTATAAATAAACTGGTATGTAACTAGGAAATTATTTTGGTGACAGATTCTTTACCACAATTTTAATTCTCGTGTCACTTGTACAATTCAACACTGGCATGCTCCTGACGGCTTATATTTTGTATTGATCATTGAAGTGAATGACATTGTTAAAATTAAGTTGTTTTGTCAATTTTTGCACTTACATCACACTTTAGTATTTTTTTTTTTCATCAGTACAGAGCCACTGCCCATTATCACTGGATGAAGCGAAGTTACTGTGGTATACCACCCAATAATTTCCAACTGTAAGAGCGGTCCTGCGAAATAAGAATATAGGCCAACAGTTTTCTATTTGCAACTAATTTTTCAGTAACTATTAAAATAGGCATATATAACTTATCACAAGCAATTCATACAGACTATAATGTAAGGATATTGCAAATAAAATATTCAGAAACAATTGATTCGAGATTAAGCTATGTTACAGTGTATATTGCGAAGCCCCTAGTGTGCACTACATGACTTGTCCAATATCTTTGTGGGAAAGTGTACACGAAAAGATACAATGTATGCAATAAACTATACTACACTAAATACTATACTCCAGGTACCTGCTAAAAATTGTGAGATATACAGGAATAAGTGACCAGAGGGAATATGTTATGTTGTGTGATGTCTCGATAGGACCATATAAAAATCTGATATAAACGAGTTTTTGGAAGTCAACATAAAACAATGAATACTAGAAAATAATTTTTATGGAACTGTCTAAGTAAACATTATATCATAGTGAACTGTTTCTAAAGAAATATTCCACACTAAAATTCTAGAGAAATATTTTGCACTAAAACTTACGATTATTTAATATAAACACAAGAAATTACAGTTCAGTAAAAAAATGTACACATAAAGACAACTCTTTGCTCACAAAGGTGACTGCATAGTTGCTACTTGATGTTTTTATATGCTCACTTCCAAATCTTGTACCTATATACAACACCTTCTTATGAGAAGTCCATACTTAGCACACAGCCTGTGTTGTAGTGTATGGTGCATGTTCTTTTCCACATGAAACTGCTAGTTTAATACACACATGCTCTTTTTTATATCTGAAATGCCTGTCAGGAACATATTTTTGATATCTCTCAACTGCTGAAACCAGCTGATTCAGATTGCTATATCCACAGAAACTACCAACATGGTTTGTAAAAACAAACTTAGATGCGTTAATTTACAACCATTTACATCCTCGTGTGGTCAATTTTCTACTTCACACACACGTCTAATAACTTAAGTGGTGATTGTGAAAAATTAATAAGCAGTAAGAACGTTACAATACAATTCAAGTTTAATAATGTTTTGAGACCCATCCGCGCAGTACCACATTACTTTATTTGTTTAGATGAAAACTGTTAATCTATTGTAGATATTTTGCGCGGACAAACCCACTTCTGTGCTCTGCTCGTCTAGATTCTACGTTGTCATGAAAGTAATCCGTGAAACATAATGAAAGTTCTGTATGAATATTACTGTGGTTGTGTCATAAATTTATGAATGCTGTTTGTGAACGTTAGTGTGGTTGTGAATCCAACATGGTTCAAACATAATGATAATAATAGTAATAATAACAGAAATTTAACTTGCAAGGACTAAAGTCTGGTGGCAAACTATAAATTCTTCCTCATTCCCCTACCACCCCCCACCTAAACTTTCTAACCGCACCTCACCATCAAAAACTCCTCTGAATGTAACTTCCACTCTCTCATCGACCTCATAAGCATAGGCTGCCAACCCCACTCTGTTCTGCTCCTCATCATCTGAATATTATTATTATTCCCTCTTCCTCTATACTCTGCCATAGTTAACAAACCACCTAACTTACAACAGCTTTCCTCTCCATTCACCAACATACATTCTTATCAGCCTTTCCTCTCTATTTATTTTCTTCAATCAGTTCCATAAACATCACATATGGCCGATAGTTCCCTTCATCCTCACCAGCCTGTACTTGCCTTCTTCTTTTAGTCATCTCGCTACCCGTCATTGTACCTCTTCAAGATTTCGCACCTCCAATTCCACATACAAATCCCACACTGCTGCTGCATACTCTTAACGTACCGTATCAGTGTAATGTATACATTTTCCATCACTACACTGCTAACACCCTTCAACATCTTTCCCAGCACACCTAGAGCACTAGACATCACTCTCTTTCTGTCTGCCTTCTCCATCCTAAGTTACTTTGCATCATTATGCCTAGGTACATGTACTCTGAAGCTTGACCTTCCTATCTGTACATGTTATTTCTCCTTACCCACCTGTACACCTGAACATTTTTGTCATTTATGAAATGTTATACAAACTTACATTACACAAATATTGTCTGTAGAAACACTCAGTAATACAAATTTAAGACTTTTATCAGTAAAAACCACAATAAAATACTCAGCTCTTAGCAAGCAAAAAAATCCTTGCAAGCAAGAAATAGTCTAGCCATCAAGCTGTAATGATTTCTAAAAATATATCGATCTGAAAATTATCGAGCATCACTTCTGGTGATAGGCCTACCAGCAATGTTAAACTGAGAATAGCGTGTTTTTTCATCTATTATCACTGCTAATTCAAATTTTTACTAAACAGTATTATTTTTCACACAGAAGCACATAACTTTTTGTGTATAAAGTACTTACCTAACAACACAGTGTAATGCACCATTATAGGGCAGACTACTGTGCTTAAAATATTTTGATACTTTAATCACCTCTTTTTTGCATCCATTGGTTCATTTATGTTAAACCTTTACATAGGACATATCTAATTATAAAATAACTTGTTTATTATTACGTTAGTATGGTTAACTTATACATGCTACAATCACAGTTGCTTACACAACTACGATTTTTACTTACAAACTCGATGCTGACAATTTCTAAAAATTCATTATTTAAAAAATAACCATCACTCAAATACTTACAAACGTTTGCCTGACAGCCGAGTCCAACTTGGTGATATAACATTATTCACGGAACTATTTCTGTGGGCACTTTAGTTATGTAGAAATTACTCTTTGAGCAATTTTCGGTTATGTGTGCTGCAAAACGACACACACAGCACACTTCCACCTCAAGATTTCTGTCTGATTCTTCAATCCTCAGTTCGTCGGCTGTATAACTAAAAAAAAAAATTAAATAATAAAATAAACATGTCATGAAATCACATTAAGGGCTACTCTGTATTCACACATGTATTATATTTTAGGTAAATTTCATCGTAGAATACACTGCAATGTACTTATTAATCCTTGTGTATACCCAGAGCTAGTGTGTGATATTAATACGTACATCCCTAAATATCGGAATGGATTTCAGAAATGACTACAATTACGCACAAACAGCAGCGAAAGTGTAGTGTAATATAAAGATATTACAGGTTATCATTTAATAAGTTCTGGTAATGAATTCGTCCATAAATTTTAATGTAATGTATATTTTTTATTCAATTTGAGATAATTTAAAATTATTTAATGAATTATGTACACATATTTTCAATGCTTCAAAATTTAGTATAATTCACTTTTATTTTCTATTTGTAATATTAATGTTAGGTCATCCTTCCATTTCTAGACTTGGTAAAACATTTCTTTTTAGTTTTGAAGTTTGTTATTTGGTTGTCAAGGAAAAATGGCTAGTATAGCAAAGAAAGTTTGGAATCGGTAAAACTTTGTAGAAATCTTTCTTGGTCTGAAATTCAAGAATGCAAGTTACTCTGATGCTTTGAGTGCTGTTAAAATTATTTTTAAACTCATAATTATATGCAACAGGAGATGAGTTACCATTTTAGAAAGCTGGAAAAAAGGAATATGTTTTTTTAAACCTATTAGCTTCTAGGTTGGAAATGGTATCTACAATCAAAAATGCAAAGTAAAATGAACTTTTTCTTGCTTCTGCTTCATAGGTATCTTGGCGAGTTTTTAGAATTTGTTTTCAGTCTGTCTTTTTTTTTAATCACCTAGAAGCCCAAGAGTCTCGTACTACCGACAAATGCTGCCTATAGAATGTTTCGACATAAAGTTATAAAAAAAACTGCTTCTAAGTTAAATATTACTCAAAAAGGACATTAAGTGTTTTAGTTTCCTTTTGCCTGTAAGAAAGTATTGTAAGGAAGGATGTAGGAATAGAGAAACTTAGTGCTTATTTTATTTTATTTTGCCATCTGTAAACCTCCACCATGCCTGCAATACAGTATTGTAAATTTTGTTACTTTATTAAACTACGTAAATGATTGCCTGTTTTCCTTTTTGTCTAGAAATGTAGCTCTTCTATCGTAATGTTAAATGTTGATTTCCTTGTATTGTCTTCACGCAGCATTATCAATTATCTTTTTTTTATTCCGGTGCCCACCCACACACATTTACGACACATGGATTTCATTATCATTTTCTACAGCACAAAAATTTCATCTAAATTTAATCTTTTGCCATAGGTAGGCCTGTATGAATGTGCAGTAGTTACAATTTGGTAATGTCACAAGGAAGTATTAGTTAAAGTAGTTCATGACATATACTCGTAAAGCACAGTCAGTATCATGATATGAGCATATAAATACACAAACGTTTGTGTTCTATATATATATATATATATATATATATATATATATATATATATATATATATATATATATATATATATATATATATAAATTTCGTTCCGTCCGCCTTCCCGTAACCGCCCTGCCTTACGGGGAATCATGATCGAACTTGTTTATTGTTTAATATTTTTTTTTTATTTTTACAAGAAAGGGTTTGTATTGTAGACAAACATTGTGACTATTTTTACTGTAATTAAATTTTTTCAGATCTCATAGTATTTTTAATGGCATGTCAAATTCCAAAATTGCATAAATCTGACTGACTTACCAAACTAAAATAATTCACTACAAATAATGATTTTGTAGGCTGCAAGGTCTCCAATGTAAAACCAAACAAAATTTTTTTGTATTAAATATAAAATTTGAAACTAAAATTTTAAAAATATATACACGGTATACGCTACCTAAATCGTTGTATACGGTGGTAAAACATTTAAATTTGAATTATTTCTAATACAATCAGCCTCATTCGTACACACTCTTCTTAGGAATTTTCAACCTAAAAAATGATAGGATTTGTGATTTCTTAATATTGGTTTTTCGTAGCAGAAATGAAAAAGTTAGGAAGATTAGAAAATGTTAAAGAATTTTGAGGGAATCAGGAAATTTTTAAGGAAAAAAGGAAAATGTTTGCACAAAATTGGCGCACGAGAATCCTTGTCCACAGCCCATCAACGAACACAAATTTCACCGGAAAATTTACATTTATTTGAGAGGATATCACAATTCCTGAACTGATATTTCTCATTGGAGACTCTGGTAGGCGCACGGTCTAAGAGAAATATGTCTTGACACGGCGTAATGCTTTCCGACAAGAGAAAGTGACTCCCATTTTGTCGCCGAGCGCTAGTAGTCATTTAGTGGAAGATTTGTCTCGTTTACATCTAGCGATATTACAATTTCTGCAATTATTTATACAAAATTATGTTAATATGGTAAGCTGGTATTGTAGATTTTGTTTCATGTCAGTAAATATATTGGAATGTGTGTGGCGCTATATAAGTCGCCTGAAAACAAATATTATGAACTGTTTTAGGATAGTAGTATACGACTTTGTGCAGTGTACAGTTTATAATATTTTTGAAATGTATTTAGACAATTATAACGATGCCAAGTCATTTCGTTGTTCCCAACTAGAAAGATAAGTTTTCCATTTCAGTGTGCCAAGAATTACGTTCCTCAACTGTTGTAGCAGAAAGCAATAACAAGGAAGGAATACTTAAAGAATTGGTACTTTGTAAACGAGAAACATTTAATTTGCACACATCTGTAGTAAATGCATTCGATCAAAATCTATTCTTTCCAGCCCTGCAAAATTTCTGAATCGTTGCAATGTGTGTTAGCATGTAAAATATGTTATTGTTAAGCAGTAGGCCTATGTTACTAGAATTCTAACCTTATCTTTTTACAAGTGAAGTTCTTGGTCAATTAACGAAATAGCCGAGAGCACCATACAATACCTGAAAAACAAGCTAACTTTTCCAGCGAAAACCACTGAAAAGAAAGGTTAAAGTGGATTAGGTTGAGGTGGAATACAAACATTCACTAAAAGTAATTACAAAAAAAAATATATAATAATTCTAACAAAAAACTTACCCCTTGCAACATAATAAAAACATGTCTTTTGTAAGAAAACATAATGAAAAACGTCAGCAGTTTTATATAGTTAGCATCTAATTTACTGCCTATAAATTTCTATATTGAAAAACTGAATATTACGGCTGAAAATGTTTTACAATTAAAATTGCATATACATTACAGACCGCGCGACAGATATGAGTCCCTGGAGGGTATGCGTTTTTCGTCCGTAAATATATAAATAATAGAACATGACCGATAGCGTGTCGACTCATAAACTAGCCAAATTAACGTCGTAAGTTAGTGCGTGTTTGCTACTTTGTTACGGTGGCGTAAGTGACTTTAAAGACGATAAACACATACATGCCAGGGATCCAGAGCTGACACGCGGACATTATCTGGATTTTCAATTATTTTCTTCTATAATACTGACAATTCCGATGACGACTACACGTTTTAGGCTGTGAAATCTTTCTAATCCAATTCTAAGACCGTTTGTCCTATCTCATGTTTTGAATAAAGATAATTTATTGTTTTTATTTTTAATTTGAAAATGAAAGTCTGAATAGGAATATTATATCGTGAATTCGGTTTATCTTACGCTACACTACTTACAATAGCACAGCATTTGAACTTTTAACGTATATTTAACCAACAATCGGCCAAACAGATGTTTATATTATTATTCATTAGTGGTGGTCTAGACAAATGTTAAAAGTTCAACTGCGATGCTTGTACTGCAGGGAAAGTTGAATATAATTCACACTATAGTCGCACATTTCACACTTTTCTTCTCTGAATTAGGAAAAGCAAAAAAGTAAATTACTCAGTACGTCGGGTAAGACTATACCTAAACTTGAATTCATACTCCTACCTTGTCTAGCCATGTATAGACTACTTACCCACTTTTTACTCCTTTTAGCAATTTAACGTTTAATTTTTCAAAAAAATATGTTTACATATGCTCTTGTTGTAAATTGTTTTCTTTATTATTTCGGTTTAGTTTTCTAGTATTATTTTTGTTTTACTACAATTTATTTAGATATAAGCACAAAACAAAAAAGAATATTTCAAAAAAGCTGCTATTATCCCTTCTCCGTTTAAATCCTGCTATCAAGATCCACATATTTGCCATTTCAAAATGTTGAGAAATAGTTCCCCCCCCCCTCCATCTACTTTTTTCCCCTCGCCATTTAGCCTAGGCTGATGATGAGTTTACAATCTCTTGTAAAAGAACGTACAATACAGAACAATTCTCGCCCGTCAGCTTCCATATCTTATCGTAGTGAAGATATACTGTATAATGGACGAGTACTTCCTATGCAGCGCGTTACCTCGTGTACTTGTTGCTACGAGGTCACCTTCATTCTGAATGTCTCAAGTAGTAATGTCCACCCCTATGTTCTTATCGGCATTTTTAAACACATTGTACTTGAAACTATGCAGTTAAGAGCGATGAACAAAGCCTTTCATAACGCTACAAACGTGAGATTTGTTTTTACACTCTGTTGGTATCATTTGTTCTAAGAAAACTGCGATATGAAGCTTTTGAAATATGTGCTTATACAAACATGTACGTGCGTATGTACTAGCATAGATAAGTTATATCTCCGATCAAGTGCATTTTTGTTAACTTGTAATTTTCATTTTAAGAAACTACTGCAAATATTTTATTGACATGAAACATTGTATTTACTAATTGAATTTACAAATCAAGGAAAGTAAATGTTTGAAGGATAGAATTCCCTGTAAGCCGACGATACAACCTGCTATGCCAGCAGACATGTTATAAAACAATATACGACTAAGCAAATAATCAGGAAACTGTAAGTATACATCAGTAACTCGTTAAAATAAGATAACTAAGTGTTTCATTTGAAATATTTCTTTTTCACTTGTTCATTCTGAAGTAGTAGCAGTTAGTTTAGTTTTCAGTTAGGTCTGTAGACTTGTAACATGTGCGATCTTAGTTACGAAACACTGGATGTCTGTGTGAACTTTGTTTCCCTTCACATAAAAAAAAAATTCATACACACAAATTAAAAAATGTATTTGCACTTATGCACAATAATTAGCTCAGGCGATCAGAACGTTTAGACCATTCGCCTCCCACCAAGGCGATCCGGGTTCGATTCCCGGCAATGTTGGTCCTCGGATTTTCACATGTGGGAATCGTGCCGGACGGTGCCGTTGATCGTGGGTTTCCTCGGGGATCTCCTGTTTCCCCCGCCCTTTCATTCCAGCGCTGCTCCATACTCACCTCATATCACCACTCACCAGCGCTAAAGGCATCGATGTTCAGCGTTGACCAAAATCTCTCTCACTCACTCTCACTAACTACAGCCACTCCTTCTTGCAATGAGTCCTTAGCTATACCGACCACTTTGCGTTTATTATACTTTTTTATCGACATTAAAATATCACAAAATATTATATTAATATTAGTAATAGTACATTGTTGTTAATGATTAAACATATATTTACACTAACCCTGAAACATTAATTACAAATTACTGTTTGCCTTTCTTACAAGATGGACTCTGATTGGCTTCCTCATTTTCTTGGGCAGGCGTGTGCCAGCGTCACTTCCAAGTGTCTCCCCCCCCTCCTTTCCTTCCTTATATGTTTTTTTTTAATCGTGCCTAATCCTGCTGCATGACGCTGGTGATACTACTTGGCAATACATAAGACAGGGTTGCTGCATTGTCTAAGAGTTCCTGTGGCGTGACATGTTTCTTGTTCTGACGTTAGGAAGGAAGAGGTTGTAGACCACCGACAACACACATTTCTTGGAACCTCGTTCCCAGGCCTCCAGGACCTCGCTTAGCTTTCACAAAAGTTATTTCCGATATAAATTCTTATGATACCATCGGCTACTCAATATGCCGATTACAGCTCGTAACGTAGAAACAAGCGCACCCCGACAGACTAGTTGCAAATCATTGAAGCGGTGGCGGGGTTCGTGAAACTTTTTTATCTGGACTCGTATTAAAGGTTGTACGAGAGTTGTTGCCATAATGAATAAATTTCCTCTAAAACAGCTCAAAATGAAGTTCTTTATCGCCCTATTGAGGTAAAAATTGTTGAAAGTTGGAGCATAAACTATAGTGTTCTTAATTAACTTGCATACAAAATCTTGAATATTTTTTTTTAACAATTCTTGCAATAGAGGCAAGTCACAAACCAAAGTACGCTGCAATGGAGTGTGTTCAAAATACTTATTAAGTTTGTAACAATCTTATTTCACACTGATTGTCATCAAACAAACAATTTATCAAATTAGTTTCAGAAATACATTAATATCGATACATATTAAACTTTCTTTACGTACTGTTGTATGTTACCAGAGAAATGTGCAAGCACATATTAATATATTATATGAATACTGTTAAGGTACCTGTACCGAACATGGCCCGGTTCTCAATATGGCCCACTAGTGGCCTTTTTGTAGGTATTGCTGAGATCGATGTGGGAACGCCACGCGTTAGTCTCGTGTATGTATATACACCATCCAAAGTCGCACAAGTGCTCGGCTGCAGATCATGGGTTGGGCCATGGTGGTAGGAGCAACGACATACAGTATATACGGATAGACCCAGTGTAGGCTATAATATATGCACTACCGATGTGTGGCCAAAACAAAACAGCTGATTGTAGCCTGCTTTTGCTGTGGTAGATAGTGTTTATGAAATATTTCAGGCGTGGACGTGTTAAATGTAAAGGAATTTACCAATGAATGTCTGATTTCTTGTATTAGACATAAAACTCAAGTAATTTTTACACATTATAAACCGATTTATTTGCTTGCAATGCAAAATCAAACAAAATATATGGTACTACTACACTGTGCGACATTGTTTACTTTGTACCGTAAACCGGAGTTACATTGACCACCCCAAACATTAGTTTTTGAGTTTTCTGGTAAATAAACAGATAATCTGAGCCAAGCATTTTATAAAATTTATTTCATCCTTATTTTTAAAAGTTTCGTCACTATACGACACATAAACCCAAAATTTTTATTGGTCAAAATAACCCCACAAGTGTCAAAGTACTGCAACCCCAGTTTGCGGTATTCAAAATATGTCTGTGGTTAATAATTTTGATAGTTAATTAAAGGAATACAACACTGGGTTAAAAAATACTTAATGTTTATGCCATGTTTGATTATTTGACACCTTTGTATTTGCTGCAATTACCTAAATTATGCACTTGTAAATTAAGTCAATGGTTCAGAGATAATGCACTGCCTAAATAGCAGTTTTTGTTGGGATTCCACTAAACCTCTTGAAATTTCTCGTGCAGTTATGCTCTGGAAAATAAAATGGTACTAAGGCTTGGGTAATAACAATCATAACAATCATACTGCCAAAACTTACAATGAATGATACAGTAGTTATGCCATTGTCTAATGACTATATTCTATTGTGCAATAGTGGCCTATCTGTGAATTTGGCTGTAATATTTTGTCCCACCCAAAATTCACTTTTCTACGACATGAAACCAGTCCTTGAGAGGGTGAATTTAGACACAACCCTTTTAGTGTTCAGAGCAAAGGTAATATTATTAAATCCAATCCCAGTGAAATATAACATGTACTTAGTCAAGAGTACATAATGAAATTAATTTTCAAAACCAAATTGTAAACTTAATAAAGTGTTGTTAACAATAGGGGTTGTAAGTAACTTAATCCTAATAAATAAATTTTTTTCGTAACCTTAACAACTGCCTTAATACTCCTGCATTGTAATGGTGTATATATATATGTATACACACATACACACACTTAATGTGAATGCAGTTAGTTAAATTAATGTATCCAATCTATCCTGATACAAAATTCTGACTAATTTACACCGTGGGAACGAGAGAGGTTTCTTTAAGCTGGCTCCGGACCAGCATACAGGTAACAGGTACCTAATATTTAAGGCTCGGTTTCAGTCGCCATATTGAACTTTATCATTTTTTGCAATTTGAAAATTTGAGCAGAAAAATGTTAAATCTGCGATTGTACCTCAAATTCTATTTACTTTACACAACAGCACAGACATGGTGAGTGAGAGATTTTGGTTAGCGCTTAACATCGAGGTCTTTAGCGCTGGTGAGGGATGACATAAGGTGGGTATGGAGCAGTATCGGAATGAACGGGCGAGGGAAACGGGAGATCCCCGAGAAAACCCGCCGACCAACGGCATCATCCAACACGATTCCCACATGCGAAATTCCGGGGACCAACCCCGCCGGGAATCGAGCTCGGGTCGCCTTGGTGGGAGGCGAATGGTCTGACTATTTGGCCACCGCGGCTCCCACAGACATGGTGATTGAGTTGGTAAAGTGTAATTTGGTTGCAATCTGTCAGGCAATTTAAGAATATAAAAAAAATATGCCCAACTGATATAGGCATAATTAGGCTATATGGGGGTTAAAACAAAATTGAAGTAAGTCACTAATTTGAATACATTGTGGTTATTGTGTATTGGTTTCATTTGTATGCCCCTATGTTTAAGTATAAAGTGGGCTGTGTTAACATGTTGGAAAATTATTTTATGAGTTCCTACAAAATAAACTTTATTCTACGAGACTAAGCAATCATGACATTCTTCACATTCATTCTAACCTCCTTATATGTTACTAGCTCAATCGCCATATCTGTACTGTATTGTAAGGATAATATAATTTGCCGGATAGTCACAAATTTTACGTTTTTTTTCCTTTAGAATTTCAAAAAAGCAAAGCGTAAGCAATAAGGTAAACATAAAAAAGCTAAAAAATTTGAGACTGTTATTGTATAAACTCTAAATTGTCCACGAGAAATTAAATTTCGGGTATGTTATGTAGAAAGAATTTATGTGCCAACAAAGCCCCTGTTTCTACGTTTTTCTGCTTCCACCGAATACAGTATAATTTTTTTGCAACAATTGCATTACACAAACGATTTATAGTACACTGACAAATATAAGGCACCCTACCATCTTGTCTATAGTTGACAGAAATTTTGTAACATTGTAAAGTAATTCTACAAAATCAGTCTAATTAATTTTTAAGATTACAAATGTTTTACTTTCCAGACAAGAATTAAACGTTTTTATTATTTTAATAAAAAAGAACCGTTTCCATTACTTGTTAAACTCACCAAGTTCCAAGAAACTATCACCTTAAGCACAAATATAAATTATATTCCATATTTTTTACCAAAAAATTAACAAAACAAATTAATTACTAACCACAACCTTACAAGAAACTTATAAATGTCTAAAATAACCTCAAATCCTGGGAAATAATATGTGAAGAAACTATCTGCAAAAGAAGTACAAATATGCGACCTATACTTAAAAATTCAAGGAAGGCACATTCTAAACTAAATTACAATAAATTTTGCATACATAAATAGCCCATGTGTTGTTCTATTATATACAGATAACTATCTGCATAACAGAAGCACAAATATAAATACAGAGCTTGACTTTTAACATCAAAAGAAAAAACACATTCATACGATACACATAATATGAATTAAAAATCGATTAAAAAAGCGTACCTGTTGTGTGATATCGGTGTCCCTTTGACTGACTTTTCATTACAGCCGTAGACAACACACTTGTGGACCATTTTTACAACACGCTGCAACAAATTCAAATAGCATCCACGCGAAAACAGGCCGCAGTCAACTGTTAAGGGAGCGAAGTGGTTTTCGCCTCAATATTTTTGCGGCATACTGGGTCTACCTATATCTATGTCCATGGGTAGGAGTATACAGGAGATGGCATGTTAGGATTTCCTTGAAGTTAGCGTAAATGTGCTAGTTTTCCTCGCGAACAATACGTTATTGTAGACCAACACACAGCAACGAGAAGATCGAGTAAGGTTTTCGTAAGCGCTTTGTATGGTATTGATACTGCAGAATGAACAGATTTGAATGAAAACGGTTACGCGCGTTGAATTCGGGTGTAAAGAGAGAACAGGTACGTGAAATACAACAGCTACTGTTACATTTCATGAGTAAAAAGAGGCATGTTTTACATTAGCATAGTGGACTTTATGTGTTTATGCAGATAAACCTAGCGAACATGAAAAAACAGCCTCATGCATTGTATATTTACGCATATGTACGTCACTGACGATGTGCAACTGCTTGCTAATGGCAATGAAACAAACAAATTTGCGCACAAAATGTTAAATACATAGCACAAACTAGCATGAATGTTAGTCTAACAGTGGTGTCCATGCACAAACAGTCGGCGATGTCGGTATTCACAGAAATGTGTTTCAAAACGCAACCATGTTGGGATTTAATATTATTTTTAAATTTTGTTCACCAAACAACGCAGACTGCGATGAACACGACACATCTGCTATTCGATAAATAATTTTAACTCTATTGTTCTTCAAAGTTCTAGTAAAATACATTGACTTTTATGGCGGAAAAAATGTTTAGTCAAAAACCTGAAAATAATAGTAGATACACCCTGTTACCAGAATAACAAGAAGGGTATTAATATTACACAGTATCCGTTTGACACACAGCATTTTGCGAAGGGACCTCTCCCAGTGGAGATACAAAGTACGTTCGGAACTCTTCTCTCACATCTTTCGCATTACTGCAATAGTTTGAACTTCCTTACCGGTTAACTGGTAGAAGATTGTCTTGTGGCATCCCTTCTTCACAACAGGTTCCTTGCTCAATGACACCTGTTTCTGAATTTACACTATCTAGTGTTCCATCAGATGCATAGACGATCTTTGGATATCTTCTTCGACATTGGAAAGTTATGCAAACAGCACACTGCAAACATGATGACATCAACACCCTGTGGAGCTACAAGCAATGGTTTTCTTAACTCTCTGAAGACAGATGATGCTACGCCAACAAATTTTTCTGAAATGCACCTAGCTCTAGACACTCTATAATTATATATTCTTTTCGACCCTTCTGAACGAAAAGGATATGGTTTCAATAAATGAGGTTTCAACGGAAATGCATCATCTGCAACCATTGCGAAAGGGACCGGCAAACTTCTACCAGGTAATGGAGTCTTCACGAGAGCTGCAATGTTTCTTTCCATACACGCTTCAATCCCACTAGGTGCAAATATTCCCCCATCCAAAACTCTTCCATTGCAGCCAATTGAATCAAGAATAAATCTATATTGTGCATTCACAGGAGCCATTAACACAATCTATGCTGTCCTTTATAGTTGAAGTAATAGCAACCTGAATGTGCAGAGGCTTGTATGACAATATTATTGCCATCTAGTGCTCCTATACATTTGGAAAAATGCCACCACTCTTCAAATGGTTTACTTATTTCTAACCACTGATGTGAACTGAAAGGAAACTACATGTATTCCTTCTTGAGAACCTCGACCAGTGCAGTGCACACTTCAGGAATAATAATGCAAATGGTACATTTTGGTATCCTGAACAGGTAGCTGAGAATGGCATAAGAATCCCCTGTAGCCAGATGTTGCAGTGTTTATGCTAGGCGTTCCTGCACCGTAATTGCCTGCCTCATTCTTGTATTTTCCTTGAAAATGAGAGAGCCTACATATCTCATCAAATCTTTGAAGGTGGTTGGGGTCATTCTTATAAAGTTCCTGAATTGGGCCAGATATTCAATTCTTAATCCATTCATTAACTGTTCATATGCCCCAAGTTGGTACCTTCGTGATATCCATTCACGTATCCACATAGAAAATTTATTTAATGTATTTGCAATGACAGTCTCCTGTGCCAATATTATAAGAGCAGCAGCAATCCTCTTGTTTCGTTTCAAGATATTGCTTTGTGCGTAAACACTACGTCACACGCCAATGCAATTTTGTCTATCAGACACATATTGTAGAAACGTGTATCTGGTTGACACATATCTCAGACACTTGACATATATGTCGGGACAGAAGTGTCAATTGTAAACCGCCCTGACATTCTAGTGCAATTTTGTATATCAGACACAGGTTGCAGATATAAATGTATCAAACTTGTGTCTTCTGTCTAAACACCAAGCGACACATCTCAGACACTTGACATATATGTCGTGACAGAAGATTCAAGTGTAAACCTATCTTGAGTAACACATATTTAGTTTTAAGTTATTAGCTTGGGAAGGTGTAGGGGAGCTTGTCCAGGTGTGATAGTTATTCACTTAAATTAATTTTATTAAAACAAGTTTAATCGTTATGAAATATGTGCGGGGTTGGTTGAAATGAAAAATCTATATATTTTCGGAAGACTTGGAGGAAACCTCAAAATTTTTTTCGTTATGAGGTATGAGTGGGGTTAGGTTGGAATGCGAATTAGAAAAAAAATGTCGGAAGACTCGGAGAAAATTTCTTCAAAATGGTTGACTACATTTAAGTAAACCAATTGAAATGTATCGCCGAAAAGATAAATACCAGAAACAAGATGGCTGGCATAAACTTTTATTGTTCTTTTTTAAGTTTGGATTTTTTTTAAAATCTGGAAATTTTGTCATTATTTGAATTTTTGGAAATTTTGAAAATCACACGATCCAATATGGCGGCCATGATGACATCAGTGGCTGCGAGGCTCCGATCCCAGATCATATTGTCCCAAACGCCCCAAAAATATATACCAGTTACATCGATAGAAGAATTAAGAAGTAAAAACATGCTCTATTTAATTTGTGTAAAAATACTGTAACGAGTCAGTGAAGGCATTGGGTCTAACGAGCCACACTACTACCCCCCCCCCCTCTAAACTCTCTAACTACAGCCCTGGCGGCGAAGCTGCGGACTGCATCTCCTTCCTCCCTTTTCCCACCCCGTGCGGTGCGGACTGCTCGGGTTGGGCTGGCATCAACTGCCTTCTGAATGGGTGGGAACCTGTCAATCACCTCTGACAGGCATTTAGCTCGGACATAACAGAATGTTACCGCAGAATCGAGAATGTACACATCTTACAACACTTAGCACTGTCTGTGAGTTAGGAGAATATTCGGGGCGTCGTGGCAGGTGAATATTAATACTGGCTCACTGCGAGCCCTGACAGTATCATAGTGGCAATTAGCCGGTGAGTGTGCACGACGAGGGGCGAGGTGGGATAAGCAGAGTAAGGAGAGTCTGCACTAGTGCGGACGACAGTGACTTTCTTAGAGTGGTGTAAGTGTGAGGTGGACGAACAGGTTTGACTGTAGTTGTGCAGTGTGGAATATTTCTTGAAAGAGACTTACGAGATCGGATGGCTGAGAGAGAGAGACATTTATTATTTAAATACTAGAGTAGTAAATTAGATTTGTAGTTAAATTACCTGTACATAATATCTGTAAAATGTTTATTTAAAGAGGGTGAATCGCAAGTGCTGTAAAATTAATGTAGATGGTTTTATAGATGAAATAATAAATTAATATATTTTACTTAATTAATTTACTGTCAGAAGTGGGATGGAAACATTTTATTTTAATTATTTAGTTTCCTTAGATTATTGTAACTGATAAATTGACATTACTTATTAACACAATAAATATCAAGTTCATAAAATTTAATTTTGTGTATGATAACGAGAAAAATCGCTGCTTATAAGGAAGCACTACGTGCCTTATTAGAGGGACTAAGTGTTAGTGTAAATAGTCAAATAAGAATAGGTTGAAGTAAATAATCAGATTAGCAGCGTAAATGTAACTGTACATATTCAAATAAGTAGTGTAAATGACACTGTAAATAGCCAACCAGGTAACGCAAGTGAATTAGTGGATAGGAAAACAGACAGTGTAAATGAAAATGTAGACAGAAAAATAGTACGTGTTAGTGAGTTGGTTGACAAATTAGACAAAAACATGAAAGCGTATATGAAAATGTGACCAGTAAAATTAGCAGTGTCAGTGATATGGTGAATAAGATAAATTGGCAGTGTTAACGAAAGAATGGACAGTCTTGAGAATAAAATGAAGCAGGAAATGAGTGTACGGAAGAGAGAATGGCTAAAATTTCTCCAGAGTCGCGAAGTTGGAAACGGTGCGACGAATCCAGGACTGAGACCAGCGCCACAGTAGAGGGTACCGACGATAAACAGGTCGTCGCTGCTAGCATACCGTCGCCTGAGTGTACTAAGCAGCACATTAGTGCTGGTTTCAGCTCGCCAGGTCGGGAGGGGGGTTGCCACTAAGCACGCCCTGTACATCGTTGCTGTCGGCTTTTTCGTTGATGCCATATAGCTAGAGCCACGATTTTATGGCTAAAAGATTTTTGCAACATTTGGTTTCAATGCGTCATGTGCACACCTGCAACTCTGCTACATTGTCTGTGATTGGATGATTTTACTCTCACTTCCCTTGGCAAATGACAGACGTACGGAGTCACAATAATCTTATTCTGATTGGTGCAGTCAAATGAGAAACGTGTTTGAACAAAGACACGCTGCCAATAACCATGACGCAAAGCTACCAATGTGCACATGAGACACCGAAACAAAGTGGGGCAAAATTCTTTTCGCGACAAAATCGTGGCCCTACATATAGCCGATGATGCAGAGGTGCGGCCGGTGGTGCGCCTGGACGCGCCACATAACGTGCAAGATGCCTTGGCCCAAGTGCTCGATGTGGTTTCAGCGAGACAGGTGCCTGTGGCGCGGCATCCTGTGCGGACGGTGACACTGGGAAAGGAGGGCGACGACGACAGACTTTGAGAACACACTGAGGTCTATAGAGAACGCCATGAAGGACATCGCAGCTCAAGTTCGCGTGAGAGTCACGTTACCATCCTGTGGACAGCCAGGGCACATGAGAGCCAACTGCCCTTAACATCATTATCAGCAGCAGTAACATTGTCAACAATGGGGGAACGGGCAACAAGACTCAGGTGAGAGCACATCTTCGGGAAACTTGTAAACACCGACGTTGAGGGGCAAAGGTCGGTGATGGCTGGAAGGAATGCCCCCTGTTTTCCTACGAGTAAGCTCTGTAAAGCTGGATTCAAATGCTATACTGGATGAGGGGAGCGTAAATGATGTTCCTGGTCGATTTTGCGTTTAAAGTTGCGGTTATATAAAAGTTAAGTTTAAAAATTTCCGTCCGGAACCTCTAATATACACTACTAATTTTCGAAGCAGTTGTTTTACACACTTCATTTAAAAAAAAAACAATTACAATGGTGAAAACATTCAAATCTCGTTTGAAATAGTCATCCTTAACAACTTCAGAAAATTTACTTACTCAATGACTGAAAAAACTCTACCTTTCTCAAAAATCTGCAAGAGACACATTATTTTCTCATTCTACTATATTAATAAAAACAATTATTCTTCGAACGCAAGTACATATTTACATGACTAATCATCACATTTATTTATAACTTAAATTTTTTAACACGAAAATTGTACCAACGTGAAGCTAGATTTGGTCAAACATAAGGTTCAGATCAATGCTAGAGATATCAAGGGGCCCGGTATTAGCAGAAGTAGTTCTATATATTTGTATGTTTCTAAAAATTTTGGAACCCATTGGGTTTGTTATTGGAAAGAACACAATAAAATATATTTTCTTATTCTTTTGGAGGCAATCCTTCTTGTAAATTAGTTGAATACTTTGATGGCGAACGCAGTTTGAAGCCTGCTTCAGCTAGCGCTGAAATAATTTATAATGATGATAGAATATAACATTTTTATGAAGTAATTTGTGGTAATTTGTGTGTTATAGTACTATACTCTGTATCTAGTAACTTTAAATTTTCTAAAACAATATATTTATCAATAAATAATGGATATGGAAGTATATATACCTAACAAATATGTTAAACAATTTAATAATAAAGTTTTATATGATGTTTATATCGAATCTATAAACATTTTATATGAAGGAGAGAAAAAGCGGGGTGCCAGAAAGTAATTCCATTAAATTAGATTCAAAGAAATATACGATTCATTTAATTAGTATTTTAATTTTTATAGTATTAAGTTTTATTAGATTTACAGTCATTTATACTCCTTAAATTTTAACTACGTGTTTTATCTCTTTTTATGGCTATTTTGTAAAAATGTCTTGATAAGAAAATTGTGAACTGATTATCCTAATATTTAAATGATTCTTGGGAATTTGTTTTTTTTTTTTGTACAATTTTAAACACTTCGAACACACAAATATATTCTACTAAAAGTAAATCAAGATATTTTCACTAGTCACGTTTCTTAACTACGGGATGATAAGATCTAATGAATTAAGAAAAATGTAACAATGAATGTGAAGATGTAACTCCGATAAGCCTGTTTTAAAAGCAAAGTAAGATAATCAGGGAGAACTAAGATAGCCGCTACTTGTGCAATATGCAGCGTGTCTTCAGCACAAAATTTATCATATGATAGGCAGTGGAAAATAACTGAATCCTTTACCTACAGTTTGTGGTGATGACATTGTTCAAGGTCAGGATGCCCTATTTGCGTGCAAACATGTTGCCAAGAAGACATGAAAACGTAGATTTATTCCTTGAAAACAACGCGAAATTTTTAGACGGTACACACACGGCACTTTTATTTGCGGGATGCGTAAAAAAGATGACGCGACAATCGAAGGGATAATGTGATTGCCGTGACGTGCCTGTATAAGACATTTAAATTCTAGTCAAAACGACTTTATGATGTTAACATTGAACATTTTATGCATAAGCATGAAATAGCTCTGTATTTTTTGGGCACACAACAACTTGTCATATAAATGTATACATGTTTAAAAACATAGCATTCTGAGAAAAAACTGTAAACTTGTTAGAATCCAAAATTTTACTCAAATAGGTACAACTATCCAGTTTTCTGTCAGTACGGTTTGAAATTTTCCTGCAGCAATCTGTTCAGTAGAAGCAACAACATCAACAACATATACCTTCTCGACACATCGTTGTAAGAACTATCTAGAGTGAACCGACAACCAAACTGTACGTATCTACTGTTGTATTAATAAAAAAAAAAATAGTGCCGTCTCCTAAGTGCAGGTAACGACATTGGTTTTTGATATTTTGTGTATTTATGGATGTTTGGATTTTATCTGGTACATGGCGAATTACTGGAACAAAAAGTAATTCAATTTTATAATGTTTAATAAACGGTGATACAAATATCCAGTTAGGTATTCCGCGAGAATTTGAAGACTTACGTGCCTGAAGTTGATAACACCAATGTGAATACTTGACTTAGGCTATACGTACATATGGAAACATCGTAGGATACAATAGTTAAAAAATAATATGTATGTCTACTGAGCCCTTAAATTCTTGCTGGAATGCGACTATACGAAGCCAGGACCAATCGATGCCATCGGTGGAGGGTGTGGGAACATGTATGTGGACATGTTTGCAGTGTGTGGGGATATGTGTGGAGGGTGTGGGAACATGTGTGGAGGGTGTGGGAACATGAGTGGAGGGTGCCCTAACATGTGTGGAGCATTTGGAGAACGCACGGAGCCATGCACAACATTAGTAAAATGGGTACTGAGATATTTGTGTAGATGGCCCAGTTTCGTGTGGAGAATGCACAGTCTTGTTTGGAGCCTACTGTACTATGTGCGAGCTTCCGGAGATGTGTGCGGAGTCTGCAGTGCTATGTAATATGCGTACATATGCGTGTGAAGAGTTGGTTTAGTTGTGTAAGGAGTGTACATAGATGTGTCAGGGTATGTTTGTGGAGAGTGTGGAGACATGGGTAGAAGGGTGTAGACAGCAAAACCACTGTCACTTCAGTGGAAAGTACATAGATGTGCTTGTAACCACTGTAATTTGCCTAGAAGACGTTCGAAGAAACTTCCTGTATATTTTAAAAACCTAGCATATAATTAAATCTTTATTTTCACAGAACTGACATAGGACAACAAGTACATTACTGTCATCCTACACAATGAAGGAAAAAAATATATTTGGAAACTTCTCGGTGACAAGTTCACCATACAATTAATCGACAATTTTCGTTTCATGGTTAGCAGTCTGGTGACATAAGTCTGAAATCTGCGTGTAAAAAATTCAGCATCAATATAAATGTATTCAGTTCTCAAGAGTTAGATCTATTAAGAACGACGGGACAGTTTCCCTATGGCTACGTCGACAGTATCGGAAGATTAGAAGAGACCGAGCTATCAGCATAGAAGTCGTTCTACAATCGACTGACAAGTATGAACATTAGTGATTTAATCATACATACTTTCGCAACTTCTGTCTAGAAACATAAGGACTGGGCTTGTGTGCATTATGTATGTTTAGCCAGATATGCATTCGAGGGTGTGCGGCCTGGCGTGTGAAGCTACACAGTGTTTCTAACAACATGCATGATGTAAAAATACAATCCTACGCAGCCAGCAACTTACCTACAGTATCCGGGTGCTAATAACTTGTATGGTTGTGCTATGAGTCTGTTTCTACCTATAGAAATTTAAAGTGACTCAGTAGAGACCTAGACATCATGAGTGCGCTGGACACCTCCACTGTGGGATACATCATTGAATGTGCTGTAATGTATCCTCCTGAAGTATACAAAGAACACAAATATCTACCATTTCTGGCGGTAAACAAGTGTCCTCCGGGATCATCGCAGAAGAAACTGGTGACTACTTTGGCAGATAAGAATTATTACATTGCTCACTATACTAAGCTCAAACAAGCTGATAGCCATGTTCTTAAGGTGAACAAAATTCACAGTTTGTTGGAGTATGAGCAAAGTGCATAGCTAGAGCTATCCATCCAGCTGAATAAGGCTAGGCGCGCAGCAGCAGTAGCAAATGAGTATGAGGACTTTTACAAGCTAGCTAACAATGCAGTCTATGGGTAGCTCATGGAAAACAAGCGCAACAGACAAAGAATGTGTCTTGTGTGTAATGAAAAGCGTCTCAAGAAACTAGTTGCTAAACCTGCCTTCAAAGACAGAATATTTCACTCAGAAAACCTATCTCTTGTTAAACTTGAGCATGAAGCAATCTTGTACGATAAGCCCATCTATGCCGGCCTTGCTGTACTTGACATGTCGAAGACTTTCATGTACCGGTTCCATTATGATATAATGAAGGCTAGGTACAGTGATTATTTGCAGTTGGCCTACATGGACACTGACAGTTTCATCTACGAAATACGGTGATAGAAAAGGGTAGACCTTCGGTTTCACTCTGTATACACGATATCTCAAGTCCTTGCTTTTGCAATTTATATATCTATGCAGGATAACTTCTCACACAGGTGACGTCTATAAACTGACTACAGACTGACTCCTACAGACTGACTCCTACAGGCTGACTCCTACAGACTGACTCCTACAACCTGCCGTCAAAGACAATGTTATTTATTGAGAAAACCAGTCGCTTGTGAAACTTGAGCATTAAGCAATCTTGTTCGACTAGTCCATCTATGCCGGCCTTGCTGTATTTTACCTGCCGAAGACGTTCATGTACCGGTTACATTATTATATAATGAAGGCTAAGTACGGTGATGATTTGCAGTTGGCCTACATGGACACCCACAGTTTCTTCTACGAAATACGAACGGGTGACTTTTATCAAAACATGTTCACCGATACTAACTTCCAGAATAAATTCGATAAATGAGCCTATTCTGTCGACCATCCATGCTATGCACCTCTAAACAAAAACATTTAAAGACGAATGTAACAGCGTGACTATAACTGAGTTTGTAGGACTGTGTGCGATGATATATGCAGACAGTTGCTATGGAAATATACGTAAAAAGGCTAAAGGAATCCATAAATGTGTGATAAAAAAGAAAATTACTTTCGAGGACTACATCAGGGCTCTGAAAAATGAGAAGGTTATGTGAGTAACTGTACATAAAATCAGATTATGTATGAAGCAACTATATTCCGAGTGTAGTAACCAACTTGCACTTATTAGACAGACGACAAGTGATGTATGTTCGAAGACGAGACTTTTCAAAATGGCGGAAGCTTTTATGTATGGATAACGATGGAACATGCTATATACATGCAGACGCCATTATGACGTTTTGACTAGCCTGAATCTGCTGGAGTCTCGTACACTAGCGTCTTCATGTAACCCCAGAAAAAAGGTCCTTGGTAAGGTCATGGAAACTTGGTGGCCACGGATTTGGACCGCCCATTCCAACTATGTCCCGCTTCTGTCCGGTCAGCTTAGCATGGTCAAATCGAGCACCTACTGTCATTGTAAGCGACACTGAAAATTTGCTCAAATATTCTCAGTTATATAAGCAAATCACAGATGCAGTCGCCCATTAACCTTTTCCTGATTGGCACAGCCAATTGAGCGAAGCCTCTGTACTAATACATTTTGCCAATAACCATGAATTAGAGCTGCAGATGTGCACGTAAGGCATTAAAACAATTTGTTGAGAAATAATTTTCTCCAAAGAATCACACTCACTATTACTGAATGATGTAATAGGTAACCCGTGTAAGCAATTTTGCGACCAATAACATTCTTTGTTAAAACTGCATAGTTTTAATTTGGCCTGCTGTAGTGAGAAACAGTGTTTAAATAAGCTACAGTCAATATCGATAAACACTATTCAGTGTTATACAGAGCACGTTTAGCCTAGCAAACAGTTAACAGTTCCCACGCATTTTCAGTGTATCTGGTCATTGTGCTGTGTGTGGTAGGTAGCGCACTAACAAACTTGGACGACCAGTAGAAAACTTAAGGGTTTGAGCCATAGTTTCTATATTTTTGACGATAATTTTAACTATAAACGGGAGCAGGTATCGTAAAATCACCCTGTGCCAATTTAATTACTCTGATACATACTACATAGTTTGATTTTGTTGAAACAAAATACAGTATGATGGCAGCTAATTAGTAAATGAACGAAATTTCCTTTCAATTGAAAACATTACCTAAAACATATATAATGTTCCTCTCGAGAAATTACGTTACATTATACAACACTGAAAGTTAAAAATGTTTACGTAATCTACTAATATTAAATGAAAATATTGATTTAGACATATTATTCAGGATATATAATATACATTAGTCAGCTCGCTAAGTAATAGGCCTACGTTAGCAACCAGTTTAATAAATTGGGGAAAAAGAAATTTGCGATGTTCTATCATAAGATAAATAAAAAAATAGCCGCGGTTTTCAAAACATTAGTGAAATATGAACGAAATATACTAAAGTAAAGTCAGGTAAGTATGCAGCATACATGTACCATGTTTAATGAAATTCTGAAAAAAAAAAAAAAAAAAAAAAAAAATATATATATATATATATATACCCTTCGATATGTTCTACTATGCTAAAAATATCAATATGGCCATCATTTTGAAAATATGAAGGCAGGATAAACCAATTACACAAATTAAATGTAAGCTTCATATGTAGTATATATATGTACCAAGTTTGATAAAATTATGGAAACTACTTCTTAATTTATTGGACACTATGCTTATATTATAAAAATTACAAAAATTGTGCAAATATGAATACTGGCAAAATAAGCTACACAACATTCAAGCCAGCTTTGTGTGTAGTATTTGTGTAGCAAGTATGGTGAAATTCAGAAAAATATTTCTTAAGATATGTGACACACACTATGCTAAAAATATAATAATGGCCGCCATTTTAAAAATATATACACAGGATAAACTAATTACAGAAGAGTAAAGATAGCTTTGTACGTAGTATATATGTTCCAAGTTTGGTGAAGTTCTTGAAAATATTTCCTAAAATATGTGAAACTATGCTCAAAATATAAAATTGGCCACCATTTTGAAAATATGAACACAAGACGAACTAAATTCACAACATTCAACTCAGTTTTGTATGTAGTGTATGTGTACTAAGCATAATGAAATTCTAAAATACGATTCCTTAGATATCTAGCTTGATCTAAAAAGATTAAAATGGCCGCGATTTGGAAAACATGAAAAGGGCGTGAACGAAATATATAAAAGTCAAGTCAGGACGCTAAGCACTATATGTGTACAAAATTTCATGAAATTCGGCTCACTGGTTAAAAAATTTTTAGACACACACACACAGACACACAGGAAGTTGATCTCACATACCTACTTTTTCTTTTGATAAGTAAGCTACAAACTTCATACATAGTAATGAAAGTAATAAACTCATACACAGAATGTAATGCATCTCATACTTCAACTAAGGTTAATTCTACTACAGGTTAGAAAGATCAATGTTATAAGTTTGGCACAGGGAAAATTTTTGCCACTTGAGCGCTGGTATCGCTAATGCACCAAACTGACCACTCACAGAGCTTTCCTGAATTGTAAGTTACATTAAGTTGATAATTTAAAACACGAAATTAGTTTCTTTGCACTTGAAAACTAAATTAAATGACTAATAAAATTACTAAGTTTATTTAAATTTACTATTACTACGGTTTCGTATTTATTTGGTCACTTAGCAATTGAAGCGAAACTAGTGGCAGAAATTTTCCCTGTGCCAAGCTATCCCATAAGAAAACGTATTTTCTTTCTAACCTGTAGTAGAATTAACCTTCAACTTATAAACAGAGAAAATATTTATCATTGTTACTATATAAGTCTGGTGATTTTACACTTGGCTGTTCCATAGAAATGCATAGGAACATTATCAATGATTCACGAGAAGCTATTTTACCATATAACTTCTTAAAGTCAATTTCTTCAGTTTCTACTGTTTTTGCAATAATATTTTTGAGCTTAAACGAGAGCCTATATCTAAAATCTGTCTGGCAGTTTTATTTAAAAGATGATAGCAATTTTTTTAAAGCAAGATGTTGTACGATATCGACTTAAAAGTCAATTAGCCAGAACTTCTATAATTACATTATTAGCTAAAACCATACTATTTACTGCCTTGAAAAAAAATCTGCCAACACGGAGACGATTATTTTAAACAGAACTGACAAACAGATGTTTGATATCTGCGCTCGTTCAGGCGTAAAAAAACTAAGAGCGCTAAAACAGTAGAAAGTATAGAGAGTATGGCCGTAAGACTCCTGTTCATCAGTATGAAAGGTTTACAATTAATTTTTTTACGGTGTAAGCAAAAGTCGCACCCTCAAGCAAGCACTGCGACACAGTATGTGAAACGCAGTGCGTGCTAGTTATTCTCGGCAAGTCCTCGGTGTTTGGCATAGTTGTAAGGACCAACTTCTCAGTAAATAATTATATCCAAGGTTAAGCAGCTCAAAAGTCAGACATATTTTCCAGTCCCCACATTAAAATTGGTTTGGAATTTTCAATTACATAATCACGAGCATTACCTCAACCACATTTTTGTCTTCGGACAGGCACTACTCAAATGGAAAAAATCTTTAGTTTGGTCAGCAGAAGGATAGCTTCAAAGATTAAAATATACGCGATAGGAAATATTTATTTAAGCAGTGCCTGTCACTATTCATCCAGGGAATTCATGTTAGTGGAGTGACTCAATTGGTTTTTATTTTCAAGTTATATAAAATGTAATAAATAACGAATTTTGAAGTTTGAAGTTACACAAATTGTAATATAAATTAGAAAAATAAAAATAATTATATTCTAGTACATCTCCCGAACTTCACAACGCGCGCCATAAACACTGCACTGCAATCTATAACATCCAGCTTTTTAAGTGCCAAACAAACAAAAAAATAATGTTCTAGGATGCCTAACAAAAAATCTAAACATTAAAAATAGACAGTAAGAAATATTTAACGTGTGATAAATTAAGTGTTCAATATATTACAATTTTAAGTATGAAGTTCTTAAAATTCACCAATACCCTTACAATAAATTACCAGAAAAAAAGACAATGTTAAATAAATATTTGCTGAAAATATTCTTAGTTTTCATCAGCAGTTTGTGAAATTATAAATACATTTTATACCTACGTATTTTAAAGTACACAGATTCGTTACAGCGTATTCAAAATGTAATTGGGAATGTGTAGAGATGGAA
>PNEQ01131591.1:38682-54096 GCA_003012365.1 Medauroidea extradentata
TAACTACAATTTATGGAAATTATCGCTTTCGCAAAAAAAAAAAAAAAAATAAAGAGTAATCAATTGCATTAATCAAAATTCTAATTAAGGTGAGGAAATCGTTGTTAAAAATAATGTTATAGTGTACATATAATCTACATAACAATGGAATATGCGTTATTTTTTAATTAAATATTAAATAATGATTGTGTAAAAATTATGTTAACTTCTCAAAAATAAAATTATTATAATTTCTATAAACTATATACATAATTTAGCTATTTACTAAGCGGGAATTTCTCTAAATGAAAGTATTATTTTACATATTTTTCCAGAAATATATATACCATACAAACTTTGTCACTTATCCTATTTCCTAAAAAAACATTCAGTAAGACAGTATGTCAAACTCTTATAATTGTACGAGTGATAATATTATATTCATAGGAATTATTAACATTTTCTAAATTTAATATTATAACAATATTATATAATTTGTGGATTTTCTTTAACTTAGTTAATAATTTCTTTACGTAGTATAATTCAGTAAATAAATTGTTTTATTTATTTGTGACGTATACTTAATGTATGTAACTGTTCTTTTCTTTTAGTTATATTGTGTCTTACTAATGACCCATATTTTTCTTCTAATTTTAACAACACTCCCGTCGAGAGAGATAGGTGGTTACATAGCTGCTTAACCTTGGATACAATTGTTTACTGAGAAGTTGGTCCTTACAACTATGCCAAACACCGAGGACTTGCCGAGAATAACTAGCACGCACTGCGTTTCACATACTGTGTCGCAGTGCTTGCTTGAGGGTGCGACTTTTGTTTACACCGTAAAAAAATTATTTGTAAACCTACCATACTGATGAACAGGAGTCTTACGGCCATACCCTCAATACGTTCTACTGTTTTAGCTCTCTTCGTTTTTTTACGCCTGAACGAGAGCAGATATCAAACATCTGTTTATCAGTTTTGTTTAAAATAATCATCTCCGTGATGGCAGGTTTTTTCAAGGCAGTAAATAGTATGGTTTTAGCTAATAATGTAATTATAGAAGTTCTGGCTAATTGACTTTTAAGTCGATATCGTACAACATCTTGCTTTAAAAAATTGCTATCATCATTTTAAATAAAACTGCCAGACAGATTTTTGATATAGGCTCTCGTTTAAGCTCAAAAATATTACTGCCAAACAGTAGAGACTGAAGAACTTGACTTTAAGAAGTTATACATGGTAAAATAGCTTCTCGTGAATCATTGATATTGTTCCTATGCATTTCTATGGAACAGTTAAGTGTAAAATCACCAGAATTATATAGTAACAATGATCAACATTTTCTCTGTTTATAAGTTGAAGTATGAGATGTATTACATACTGTGTATGAGTTTATTACTTCCATTACTATGTGTGAAGTTTTTAGCTTACTTACCAAAGGAAAAAGCAGGCATGTGAGATAAACTTCCTATGTGTCTGTGTGTGTCTCTAAATTTTTTTTAACCAGTGAACAGAATTTCATCAAATTTTGTACACGTATAGTACTTAGCGTCCTGACTTGACTTTTATATTTTTCGTTTACGCCATTCTCATATTAGATCAAGCATAGCTAAGGAACCGTATTTTATAATTTCATTATACTTAGTACACATATAATACAAACAAAGCTGAGTTGAATATTGTGGATTTCGTTCGTCTTGTGTTCATATTTTCGAAATGGCGACCAATTTTATATTTTGAGCATAGTTTCACATATTTTAGGAAATATTTTCAAGAACTTCACTAAATTTGGTACATATATACTACGTACAAAGCTAACTTTACTACTTCTGTAATGCGTTTATCCTGTGTATATATTTTTAAAATGGCGGCCAGCGTAGTGTCTGTCACATATAGTAAGAAATATTTTTCTGAATTTCACCATACTTGCTACACATATACTACACACAAAGCTAACTTGAATGTTGTGTAGCTCGTTTTGCCTGTGTTTAAATTTGCACAATGTTTGTAATTTTTATAATTAAAGCATAGTGTTGCAAAATGCATATTTTGTTAGTCGTTATTATATTGAGGGTTCATAAGTTATTATTATTTGGGGGGTTACACTCGGATGGTAGCTACACTGTGGGTTTATACTTTATTTCGATATTATTTAGGGCTAAATTACTTCAAGACCGTTAATAGTTAAACGGGCATTTTCTATAATACAATGGCAGGTACTCTGAATACAAAGACATATTAAGCATTATATTAATTTAGGAGAGGAGTGCAATATTACTTATTATTAAATTATTATATTAAGCTGAGAGTTGCTGCACATAACTAGATCTGACGACCTTACCAAAATCTGGATTGATGAGGAGATGGCATCGACGAACGAGCACGCACCCGCCAGGACTCGATCCCGAGCCCCCGGTGGAGAACTGGACTGCTGTTGATCGGATGAGTGCTGGCGGACGACAGACCTCGTTTACTTGGTAACCGTGCCATATATCGGCGTGCTTGTCCTCAATATTGTGCAACTACGAGGGGGTGAGGTGAGTTGCTGTCTTCCGTAGTTCCTCAATGCTGGCTGGTATAGTTGCAGCCCGAACCTCTCTCACTGTCCGGCTTGCCAGGCAATATCATAACAATAGTGTCCAACAAATTAAGAAATATTTTCCAGAATTTCATCAAACTTGCTACATATATACTACATATGAAGCTTACTTTTATTTTGTGTACTGTAATTGGTTTATCCTGTCTTCATATTTTCAAAATGATGGCCGTCTTCATATTTTTAGCATAGTAGTACATCATAGGATATATTTTTTCCAGAATTTCATTAAACTTGGTACATATAAACTGCATACTTACCTGACAATACTTTAGTATATTCCGTTCATCTTTCTGTAATGTTTTGAAAACAGCGGCTATTTTTTATTTATCTAATGATAGAACACCGCAAATTTATTTTTCCCCAATGTATTAAACTGGTTGCTCACATATTACTTAGCGAGCTGACTAATGTATATTATATATCGTGTACAGTATGTCTAAATCAATATTGTCAGTTAATATTCCTACATTACGTAAACAATTTTAATTTTCAAGGTTAATTTGCGACCTTTTTGAGGAAAGTGGGCGTGTCAGTTATGCTGGTAAATTTTAGTTTGATTCTTAATTATTTCCTCTGAAAATTCGGAAATATTAGAAAAATATTACTTGTTAAACCTTTCTGTTTATTATTTTTTTTTTTCGAAATGAAGGTAACGCATTATCTCTGATGACTTTGAGATCAAGGCAAAGGTGATTAAATCCAATATGGCGACAGTGACGTTACACAATATGGTCGCCAAACGGGTAGATGTAACGTGATAGGCTGTTGTTCCTAGCTTCTGTACTAGATCCCATATTGTTTCTGTACATACATATTATTGCTGCTATTAACCATTTTAATTTTGCACAAAACATAGTGATCACATTATCACACTGAGTTATGAGCTATTATAAAATTTTACTGAATATATATACGGTCTACGATATTCATATTTTTTATTATACTAGCTGCCCCGACAAACGTTGTTTTGTCACATAAATATATTAAAAATATTTACTATACAATAGCACTTAGGAGTATAAAAAGTTGATAACCTATTCGCAGACCTACCGAATGTGTATACAAAATTTCATTGAAATCGGTTAAGCCGTTTCGGAGGAGTATGGAAACAAACACTGTGACACGAGAATTTTATATATTAGATGCAAGCCGAAAAATAGCTCATTCTAAAAGGTATTGTTTTAGGTAATCATATTACATTGAAATAGGTACAACAATCATCTTGGTAATCTGTACTATTTGGATTGTTCTTCCAGCAATGTATTTTGTGAATGAACAATCTGTAACTATCATTTAATGTTACACGAATATTTACTATGTAACTACTTAATAGAGAAAATATAAGGTTGTTTTTGGAACGTTAAGTGAGCAGTTACATAAATGTTCGTTTACTCAATATCCAGCTAATAGTGTTTCTATTACCAGCGAAAATGATTACACTTTTAGTATGACACTTTCTTGTTTCTTACTGCACCTCATATTTATCTCTCTTTTTAAGATTAACTATGTTGCAATTTTAGCTGATATAAGTTCTTGAAAGGTCTTCGTTCCAAAACTGTTTTACCGTAATCGCAGTGCAAGTGGATTGTTTTTGTCAGATAAATCTTGACGGTGCTTGAAATGCTGCGCAATTCCAACTATTGATAAGTATTCTAGAAGCAATCTCCGGCCGAGTCATTTCCGCTGCAAACCGTATAAAAGGGGGAAATTTGTAACCTAGACTTCAGAAGATTGCAGACCTTCTACAAGAAACATGAAGTTCCTCGTGGTAATTTTGTTGGCAGCGCCGGTTGTGTTGGCAGCAGTGTAAGTTTTACACCGTTTTAATTTTAATTTTCAAATGAGAGAACTATTCTCAGGGAACTCCACTTAAACATCATAAAATACCTCAATGTTCTGACCACATTTCTAATGATCACCTGTTTTCGCTTCTAATAGAAGTTTGTAATGGTCAGTGACATACTATAAGTGAACGTTTAATGTATTTTTCCGTTCAAGGAGTTTGCTATTCTTAATTAGTTCTCTAAATTGTTCTTTAGTCAACCACTAAAATCGTACATGAACTTATTTTTTTCGTCCTCAGTTTTTACAACCTTACATTCTGTAAGACGCTGGGTGTTTCTAAACTGGCCACCAGAATGAAGCCAAAGAATGTTCAGCCATTAATAAATCTAATGACCTTTCAAAATAAATGCTGGGATTATTTCACCAGCCAGTACAAAACTGCTTTCGAAGAAGGGGTGCAGTAACACATCAACTCTGCATTTTGATAAAAAAAACTTATTTTATGAATTCCAAAAAAATCACGTTAAACAGTGGATGATATTTCTACCCTCTTCTAGTAGCCTACAAGCACACGACGATGATCCGAATAAACATAAAATTCCCGACGCCGTATTTCGTACACGTTTTCATGCAGTAACAGAAATGTCAATTGCTGGATTACGTCACTTCGTAAGATGTGCCAGTTTGAGAATCCTCAGTATTTAAAAGTAACCCGGTGACACGATTATTGCTAAATCTTTAAAAAATAATATTAATTGCTTTGAACACTGTTGGTAGGAATATATTTTTAGATAGAGACAGAAAAAATAATTAATTTTGTATACCTAGCGTTTAAAATGACACTACTGTAGCATGTGCTGTAAAAACTGATATTTCATACATACCGTTATAACAAGTCCAACCTCTTCGCTCAGTGGATAGAGCTCCTGACTGGTGAACCAAGAGTCCCAGGTTAGATTCCCGGCCAGGGTGGTCAATATTTACAGTGTCCTCTCTGGGTTCAGGACTGGGTGTTGTGTTATCCCCTCATATACTATATATATACTGCGGAAGACAATATTGTGAACCACAGCAGTCACCTCGCCTAGTCAACCTCGGAGGACATCGAAGTTCATATCAGCCGACATCCTCTGTAGCTATAAACTTGCCTTCTGACACAACACCCATCATCATCATTAAAAAAAAAAAAAAAAACTCTGTGTTATATTTCTGATTTTATAAACGTAATAGTTATATTGTTGTGATGCCAATACAAATGTAATGAAATGAGCATGTAATGTAATTAGAATATCTGAAATGAGGTTATGTGTTGCAGGCCGAATAATTTCAAGCTGAAAGCTGACGCTTACTTCACAGAGCTAACAGCTGAAATAACGTACGACCTCAGCAAAAATGGAAACGGTAAATTTAACCTGTCGCACATCATCTCCACTGAAATTGAGGTGAGTAAATGTATCGTAGTTTCACATGAGACACGCGCAGAGGGAGGGAGAGGGCGAGAAGAGGAGAGATTCTGGAGTGAGAGACAAAATATGATCAACACATGACCTGAAACAAATCATAACGTTATCAGAAAACTGTCTATTCTTACACATATCACCCACATAGTGGGGCCAGTACATTTATGTTCCATTTAAACTCATCCTTTCTGTGTCTCACTGTAGACAATGCACCACGTATTATTGTTCGCATCGAGTCTTTACATTTGTGCACAACTTGTCTATTCTGTCAAAATAATGCTTAAAAACCTATGAAGGTCTTCCATTACAGACAATTAAGACACTGGCTCTTACATGGGAACGGTTGAAAGGATGACAAATGTGAGGAATCAAGTTTCACGCATACTTCATACGCTTGGTGGTGCAATCGATCTTTCTCACAAATTTCTTTGAGAACGTAATAAAAATGATAAAAGTAGTCAACGAGAGGTGACTTTTTTTGTTAAAGATCATCTCTCTTGGGGCTCCTAGGTGTGTAGTCCACCCGTCGTGTAATATATCGCTGAGGATGAAAATTTTAAACACTGGAGATGACGTTGTATGTCACTACGATGCATTCTTGCGTCTCTTCTCTTAAAACCCGGGCTAAGGTTAATTATAATACCGATTAGTAAGATCAACGTTTGTCACAGGGACATTTTATGCCGCTTGAGCACTGGTAACTGTAAGGTGTGCAAACTGACCAATCACAGAGCTTTCCTGCATTTTAAGTTACATAAAGTCGATAACATAAAACGCGAAATTGGTTTATTTTCATTTTTAAATTATGTTAAACGACTTCTGTAATTTCCTGCCTTTTTTAATTTAATTTTACTACTGTTTCGTACTTTTCTGGACCCTTTGCGATAGCAGCGAAACTAGCGACAGAAATATTTCCTGTGCCAAACTCCCCTGTAAGAAAACCAATTTTCTTTCTGACCTGTAGTTGAAAGAACCTTACCTGCGCTCGACGACGGCCTGCGAGTCGACTCCCACCCCACTCCTTGGAACATGTAAGAGCGACTAACAGCCAACCACAGGGCTGTACCATATAGACAGTGTAACACGTGTATCCGCCTTCACGAACATACTAAACTAACGTGTCGTATTTAAATTCCATGTGCACATTATTGCAATAACACAGTATCATTAGCTATTTATTGCATTTTCTATAATAAGTACCAAATTTGTATTTAAACTGGTAGCCAGCAGAAAAGGTACGGGGGTGAGTAAGAGAGACAGAAAGAGAGCTGGAGAGAGGAAGAAATGAATGTGAGAAATTCTCACCCTCTCCTGTGGTCCATCAGTGTCTTCAGGGCAGATACCATGCAGCTGCCCTTAGTCAGTCGAGTGACTGGGGAATACGATTTAAGAAATTACAGTTCACATGCTGTCATAATTTGTTTTGTATTATTGAACTAGTTAAAAGATACCCAACAATTATTACTATTACAAAATTAATAGTTTTTATTATTTTGATTTTGTTAGAATATTAAGTTATTGCACTGTACTTGCTCACAGAAGGTAAACATTAATTATAATTTCTAATAAGTGGCTTTCAAAAAGCGCAGACCTTATTTTTTGAGTATGTATATCTTCAGACTCTTCACCACTTTTTTGTGTTATATTAATGGCATAAGCTGTTCAGGATAAACTGAGCTTTGTTTACAATATTCTGTGAGACATAACATTTTTAATACGAAAACTTCTATGTAACTAAAAACTAGTGCGAAAATTTATCAAATCTCAAAACTTTACTTCTATAAACACAATGAATATATATATATATTTTTAATTATTAAAAATGATAGGAAGTTCTCACTTTAATATGAACTGCCTTCACCAATATTCCCTTGATTAGAATTTAAGCTGCAAAATCAGTATTCTATGTTTAATTTTATCAATTTATGACTAGAAAATAAATAATCAAGAAGAATTCTCCTTCCGTGTTTATTGCTTAACATCTTTATCCCTTTCTTTTGCAGGGAAGTCCCTTCACACTGAGTCTGAACAACGGCACGATCAAGAAGTTGAGTAAAATCTCACAAAGTGGAGCCGGGAATGTCGTCCACCCACTTCCTGCTGTGTCTTCAGTCTATACTATTGGGGATGCATTGGTAACATTCATGTATTAAGTATGCGGCTAAATGTGTATAACTGTGATATCGATTACAGGTTAACCGTAGTTATGTTTACTGCTACATCTTAAATAAAATCACTGTCATTAACTAATATTTCTACCTGAGATGGAAAGTAAAAGTTGCCCAGCATTCTCAACCTGCTGCAGCCCAGTATCAAACGGACACATGTAATAAAGCACTTTAGTGAGGACAGAGTCCAGTGCTTGTAGTGATTTATTTCTTGTCCACAGCTGTACTTCAAGTACGACCTGAAGAGCAGCTTGAGCACCGCTAGTTCGTCCCATGGCGAGGTGACCTTGGAAATATCAGGGGTAGACATCAGTGTGGCTGTCGCCGTGAACAAGGCGTCGGCCGGAAACTTCGCCGCACAAGTCATCAAATACAATTTAGCAGCCATTGGGTGAGTCTGCCGTTCATTGAGTTAATGGTTCGCTGTAGTGTTTTACAAAGTAAACCTTCCATTGCGATATATTGGGTTCAATACTTGGTTAGACGTCACGTGTGTTTTATAAAAAAATGTATACACAAGCTTCTGCTATACCCCTGATGTAAAAATTCTTGGATTTCATGTTGTTATATATGTTGTCAGGTATAAATAAAAAATTTTTGCTTGTAGAACCGATATTGCATATGTTCTGTATTTTTTTGTGCTAAGTTTGCATTGTTTGTTTAATGCAATTGGGAAACAGCGAGAGAAAAGGGAGTACCAAATTTTTTCTTTTACTACTGTAAAACATGGTGACTAGAAGCACTGGGGTGAATAGGAGCACAAAAGCTAAATTTTGTGTATCAATTCTGCTTTAAAAATTCTGTTTTTAGGTAGGCATGATAAAACTGTTTACTAACAGTAGTTTTATAGTAAGTATAATTTTTTCACGCAAAAGTTGTCAGCTACGAATTTTGTTTCTATTCACCCCAGTGTTTCTAATTACACCATTTTACTGTATTTACGAATTTCATTTACCGAGTACAATAATTCCTCGATTTACGTCGGGGTTAGGTTCCTGAAAACAGCGACGCAAATTTATAACAACTTAAATAGAGTCAGACCAGCCTCGCCTACAGCATATTGCCAAACCTACTTGGAACACAATAATGTTAACTCTGGTGTGCATTAATGACTAACGAGATCGTGCTATAATGTATTAACGACGTTTATATAAATCAGCGGCTACTTAAATTGAAAAAAAAAAAATGGCTAATCAAACATTAGCGAGGTTAATCCGAAAACGAGGACTTTCTATAATGTGGATTAAGTGCAAAAATATTAAGGAAAGTATACATATAATTGGTTCTATATGGATTTCATTATAATTTTGCTCTATAACAAATATTATGACATTAAAAAAACAGAATTCGTACATCAGAGGTATAGTGGGATCTTAACTTACATTATCCGATAGAATTAAGACTAAAACGGAATGTACGATTCAAATGCATTTTCGAGATCATAAATAATTATTTATGTTTTTTAGTAGGACTGACGGTAAATAACATTGCATTGTTTAATATGTGATGAAAAAAATGAAGTTCTACAGTAAATATCTCAGGATTTGGAAAAAACCAAGCCTTTTATCCGGAAAAATTATTTTGTGTATGTGTTATTTTAAACTAGCTGAATTATCCAGCGTCGTCAGAGTATAATGTGAAAACCACTTTTTTTCTAGTAGTATATATTATCAGTTGAGAAATAACATCAGTAACAATACAACATACTATTGTGCAACATTTAAAAATTAAAATGAGTTGAAGAAATATAGTAAATGTGTGTTTATAAGGTTTCAGGTTGGAAGGAGTTTTGGGTTTTGGTATTCACAATGTTTTACAATATCTTCTGGTGGATATTTTAAGTACATTTTGATCCTATTAGTCGAACATTGAAGTACTGTATAATTACTACGCATATATCAAATTACAAGTTTATAGATTTTCGCTTTTGTATTCACAGTTGCATTTTCGCTCATAGGAACTATCATTTCCTCGATTCTTCATCGAGTTGTAAATTTCCTCTCACAATTTTTGTATTCAATTTGATATTATTGTCAAATACTTTATAAATTAGTTAAATTGTTGACATTCTGTCACTGCATTTATTGACAAAGTCGTAATATATTCTTGCACGTTTTAATAAATTGTTTGCTGCTTATTTCAAGCATATTTTCTTGTAAAAACTTTCACCCCGTATTTCTGCTCTGAATTACTGCAAATATTTTTCTGCCTTAACTTTATTTAAAAGTATATCGAGGCTATATTTATAAGCTTTGTCCGGTATTACTGGTTGTGTGTTACTGTTAAGGAAACTATATAATAAGATATTTATTTGTTTTCAGTAACCTGGAGAGCATTCAATTAAGCAATAACCCATACAAGGACACCAAAGACTTCGTGGAATTACTCTATCAAAAACATGCTTCTGATCTGGCGACAACTATCGCTAGAGACTTTTCAAACTTCTTTCGCAGAGGTGTCGAGAGAGTGCAAGTCAGCAATTACGTAGAAGAATGAGTAATGTGACTATCAAAATGTAGATTAAAATAGTATGAACACAAATGAATGTATTAAAAAGACAACTCTAAAAATGTTTAGTTCTCGTTGATTACTGAGAAATAGTTGTAATTAATTTTTACTAAATGGTTAGTAAAATTTAATTAGTGTATTTACTGGTTAACATTACTTGTTTAATATTATCAGCAGCAAACATAAAGTTTTAATAATATGTGGTCAGTGCTATAAGTGTTAAGGTCATGAATGTGCATTACCTGTGCAACATTTTCAGTGTCTTAAACATTTAGTACAATAACAATGGTGCAGTAACAGTAAACCAATTGAATGGCAGTTGGACGGTTCAGATGAAGAAGGTAAAGATTCCACTTCGATAAATTCCGGTAAAATAGTAAAAACGGTTTTGCTACCAATCTATAAGTTCAGTGAGAAAACTTACAATTAGACATTGGTTTGTTAAGACTTAAACAAATTGAATATTAACTGAAAAACTTAATACGTTTTATGTACAAAAATATATATTTGCATTCAAAGTTTAAGGTATAATTTTTTTAAATCTTAATGAGTTGAGTGTATTTTGAAGTTCGATAAAACTAAAATTTACAGACTTATTTTCATAATACAAGTACATTTAATTACATGAATTGTATATTCTACGCCATCATACCTACGCTATACTAATCAAACATGAACAATGTTACTGCTGTACATTCACAGTACTATACTGCATTAACAAAATAAATACTATTGCAGCGATTGTCGTAGAAAATAGCCAATAACGCCATAATGTTGAGGTTAAGTAGGGAATGATTTTCCTTTTCAAACTTTTTTCAAAACACGAAGTCTTATAGCGATGTAAGGAATCATGAAATATTTTTTTTTATCTCAGCTAATTAAGCTACATATAAAGTACACCTTGACCATCACCGTTTATTTTTGGTAATATGTAGTGTTTACCTTTTTCACCTCACCTATTCAATAATTACATTTTGGATTTTCGGTACCAAGAAATAATGTGAAATCAGGACGTAAAGATTAAGTCTGAACTAATACCAGATAATGGTGAGAATTGATCAGATATTTGTTGTAAGTGAATGAAATCCGAATGATAATGTGATTTAGGAGCTAGGAAAGACTATGAAATAAGTAAATAATCTTTTTTGTGGTTCGGAAGCTAATAGTTTCCCAAATACCACATATTAGTTGAGTTCATGGACAGCTTAAAACAAAGTCCCCGAGGTTCCAAATTGCTGATATGCTCTTCAGGACAAACACATTGCAATAAGCGTTCTAAAGTGTTTCTAATCTTCAATAAGTGTAATGGTCGTGACTTGCCAAGACCTTGGCCTTCCAGATCCCCCGACTTGAATTCATTGGATTCCTTTGTGTGATGATATATAATTGATTCGTGTATTCGAGCCTTATTGATAGTGTCTATGAACGCCGAGAACGCATTATGAATGTTTGTCCATGCATTTTGCACACACCTGGGATTTTTGAACATGTACGGGCGTCCATGAGGAGACGCGCTGAAGTCAGCCGTCACATGAATGGTCGCCATGTGGAATACGTGTTGTAATGTTCTTGTTCTCAATCTCATATCTGCAGTTGGATCCTCGGGGACTATGTTATAAGACGTTCATATCCTCAGTCGTAATACGTCGTATCGGAGAAACCATTGGTTTCCGTTCCTGTGTTTATTACGATTATTTTCTTGTTTCACTATCCTTGCCCCTTTAATTTGTATCGCTAACTGTCTAACACTCTGAATATTAAAACGCACCTCGGGAACACTCTGATAAAACACATTAACAATAACTTTAAACCATTCCTAAATTAGAGGTGAGCGTCAAGTGTTTAAGGTGTTGGTCACTAAGCCCTAATATGCTTGTGCTCAGTGCAATTTAGGCTACCATCAAGTTCAACAAATAATTGGAGTTCCAGATAAAGTGAGCACTAAGGATTTAACCTTTGAAAAATAATCACTAGTCGTTACTCCATATAATTCAACATAAACAATAGTTACCTAAACTGCTTGTTAGGTTGGAAAGAATTGCCGTATGTAGTTCTGTGTATTTTCCTGTTTAAATTAAACGGTACTGAAATTAAATCAACTATATTTGACATGTTTGTGTTAAATATAATCTATAATTTTTTTAATCAAACTATATAGGTTCCTACAGACAGCACAATTTATCTTTAATGCACAAGCGTTAAGGTGGAGGTTCACCATGGGAAAATCTTCACTCTTAACATTTGGGCTTTCTGTTGATATAATATGATAATGGACGCCGAAACAATGTTCCCCCACCACTTTGCTGGCCTGTATATTAGCCCATGCAGTTTCAGGAGGTTCTCAGTCGAGAATAGAAAGTCGGACGGGGAGGATGTATTGATCTCTTATCTCCCAACGATACGTGTGTTACGAACTTCTTACTTCTCCCTCCCCTCCCGCGGAGCCAACAAGCAGGCTGCCTGTAGCGCGATGTTGGCATGTTATCGCGCCGAGCTCTCACCTTCTGTCCTAATCTCGTGGCCAGGTAGTGGTACGGCTGTTTAAAGCTGAAATTTGGCTCACTTGCAGAGTCGAGCATGCTTAATAACATATCAAAACTTTACCGCTGAAATCCGTGTGCGTCACATCTAAATCGTGCAACAAAGTCATAAGTGACGCGTTAGTGCAGCGTTATACTAAACTGCCGCCATGAGGCGTAACTTTTACCGTGTAATTAAAACAAATTGTTCAAAATAATCTAGAAACTCTGTTCTACTTAAATATGTTAAGAAATACGAAAAATGTAAAGTTAACTTTACACCGTAAAACAACAAAGTGAAGGAATGTATTATTATATCAATGTTGTGGAAATTCGACAACGATTATCAGCAAAACTAAACGTCCATGTGAAAAACATGCCCAGTATATTTTGTTGCCCCTTCTTTCAGCTTTCTGTTGGTATGTCAGTGAAAAAGTTAACGTATTTCGTTGGATTACTAGAGCAGTCCGAGCCTAGCAGTGTACCAGGTTCGGCGCGGCGGACAGGTCAACCAGCTAACACAGAATAGGTGCGTGTATTTCCAGGAATTCTAAATGTCTAGGGTTACAAACACGCCTACTTTGGCACACAAATGCCTTCTGTTTAGTCTGTATCGATTCTCGGCAGATTTATGACAGGTTACTGCATTTTCGATGGGCGGTATCTAAGTGAACCTAATTTCTCTGAGAAAATTGTTAAAACTTCTCGGCAATATTTTTGATAGTGTTTTCTTTTTACAATATGTAATTTACAGAAAAAATAAGAGAACATACTATTACCTTAAGCTCGGTAAAATAAACAGGCTATTTTCTTTGTATGTGGGAATTAGGATATTTCATACAGTGCGTGTGAAGATGTCGGTTAAGTCGCAAGTTACTTGTGAAGGATTATGCTCAATGATGAAAAAAATTATAAAACGTAGAAAGTGAGTGTAAAAACTATGGAAACGGAGATTATTTTTTATAGCAATTCAACCTGTTTCACTGAATAAAGACTGTTGGGCTACAAAGTAAAATAATTTTGTACGTTTACGATAAAGGTTTTGGGAAGACGTTTCCAAAAAAAATCGGTAAGTTTGCAAAAGTATTGTGAACTTTGCAGAATGTGTATCGATATACAAATATGTAAGTTTAATTTTAAAAAAAATTGCATACTTATAAATAATATTAATAAGTGTCCATTTACAAATAAATGTTTGTAAATTTTACAATAATTGGTTGAAATGACAATAAAATTTTTTTTTGGAAACCGTTTCCCAAGATTTTCTTGTAGAAATACAAAATATTTTGTAAAATATGACAAGCTTGAAGGTTATTTTGTTTTACATCAAACACTGCTCATAAAAAATATGTCTCACTATTCTTCACAGGCATTTGGAAAATTTAGACAGCTTTATTGACCTGCGACATTCTTGTTGTAGTACCTAGACTGATAAATGTTTTGTCATAATTTTACGAACACTTTTGGTAAAGTATTTTTTTTTCTAGTAGGCTATATTATTTAAATGAATACAACGGCTACCACACACCACGTTGCTTTAAATAATATGGAGAAGGATAGATGTGTACGCTTTGTTTGAAGATAGGCTTCATTTCTGAATCTGAATGACTTATACTGTGGTCAAACAGCAGAAATAACCAATATGGAGAATAACCACGTGCACAGAACGGAACATGTGTGTGGAAAGAGGAATTAACCCAGATGTGCACGTAAGACGAAAATCTTTTCGTGAAAATTTCTGGTTTCTATGAATGCGGAAAACAAGTGATGCTGTCTTTATCAGGTTACAGATATCGTTGTAGCAAAAGCTAGGTATCACAATTTTTTCAGTAAACTTTCACGAATGGTTTCAATTTATGCTGAAATAAAAATTTCTGTGCTTGTCGTCCTATAAACACAAACAAAAATAAAAGTTTCGCAAAGCTTTGTTCTATTTAATAAGAAAAACTGTGAACGTCGATTTTCATTGACAGAACTATTCGGTTTCAGAGTCAGTTCTGGAGAGGAGACATCCTGTAGAAATAAAAATTTTAAAAGATAAAAAGGACAGTTACATTTCAGTGCTTAGAGAAACCTTACACAGAGAAAAATATTTGGTGCATTCAACCATGTACTTCTTTGTATATGGCGAAACAAGCGTGTGAAATTTGAATCAACAAATATTTGCTTGCCACTAAGGATTAGTTCTCTCAATAAGGGTGTTTAATCAAATTAAATGTACATTTTGTTAGAACAACCAAACCAGTATTTGACACATTTCATATATTGCCAAAGGAACAAAGATTTTGTTGGATCATATACATACTTGTTACGCCACATACAAACGTATACATCGTTAACGGGAACAAACATTTTTCTCCGTGTAAACATTTAATCAAACTAAATAAAATAAC
>PNEQ01131592.1:0-21703 GCA_003012365.1 Medauroidea extradentata
AAATAAAATGCGTGGATACCAGTACAATAAAATAAATAAACATTACAACATTACCAAAGATAAACTATCCCAAATTCCTGCTTCCTAGCATTACGTTAAACTTATTGAAATATACATGAGTTATGGTTACCAACAATTAGACAAATTAAATGAACAAACAAATTTTCCTTAAATGTAACGTAGCAAACGCTATGTTACACCTGGTTTCAAGGAAACTTATCAATTCTGAGATGTCTGCCATTGTCTCAGTCTGTCCAGAGCGTGAAGTTTCAAATTTCGTATGCATTTCAACATCCAACTTCCACATAAGAATTGTGAGAAGCACGGGATTGTTGGTACAGATATTACAACCTAAAACTTCGTTGAACGTGTTAACAAAGTGTCTTACAGACTTCACATTTGGGGTGTTTACAGTCGGCAGATCAAGAATTCTGTTAATATATAATGAAGTGAACTTCCTGGGGTTCTGGTACTGGGACACTAGAAGTCCCCATGCGAAAGAATAATTTTCAGAAGCAACAGGTAAGTTTTTAACCAACTGTAGGGCTTCTCCACTGAGACATCCTAGTAAGTATTGGAACTTCTCTTTGTCAGCTAAGGACTGATTACTGTGAATGGTGTCCTAGTACAGTTTGGAAAACAGGGATCATTCTCCCCATAGACCACAGAAGGAAGGTAACTGAATTTTAGGAAGCTTTACACTCGCAGTCTGAGCAGCTCCAGACGAAGCTGGCGTATCAGCAACGACACGTCTAGACATAAACAATGAGACTTGACAACGAATGTATGAAAGCAATACAAAAAATTAGTTATGTTTCGTTATTAGGATACCTTCATCAAACTTGTCTGGGAGCGGGTCTAAACTTAGTAAATTGTCACACAGCAAATTTGCAGCTCCCTCAATTGCTTTGAGTTGATGGCCCAAAGCGTTCTCCTAGTGTACCAGCTCAACTGTGATTTCGGGTGAAGCGGTGACACTTTCACTCTTCCACTTATGTGGTTCAACTATATTTCCTGGTGTGGGTATTTATTTCTTCACGCATGCAGTGTTCACAACAAACAACACCACGCGTCAATTTGATCGTAAAACAATAAATCACTAGTTACCGGAGGACCAAAAATGTTGCAACATTACACAATTATTATTAACCGACTAGCGAGACAACGAGCACGCTTTCACTTACCGAGACACCATCTTGAGACTGACTGGCTGTCCAATGTTGCTGCTGGAACTACTTGCAAGGTGGACAATATCCTTCCACGCTAGCATAACAAGGTCCACACGTGTCCTTCCACACAAGGGATCACACACAGCCACACCAATCATCCACAACAGTACTTAACATGTGTTGCATCCAGATGTACCTACAGTCATCAGTTACTATTACTAACAACATGGTTCACGTCAGTTGACGATTGTTGTTTACTTCAAACATAAATTTAAACATCATAACATCTTATTAAAAACCAATTTCATCTGGTCCATGCATTGTGCTGCATTAGCCAGTTCGTTCTTCCCTCGCTAGTTAGCTAGGCAGTACACACGCTTTAAACTGAAATGTGTGTCAAGAGATACTCATAGGTTCAAAAAGGACATAAGGCTGTTTATATTGTTATATTGCATCCCATTATAGTTGCTGCCTCTCTGAAAATAGATTTTACTGGTTTAGTATCACACGCCATAGCGGATGAGTCGGAAATAATTTACCTTGAGCTACACATATACAACTATAGTTATCCTGCCATGTACCGTAATTACTCATGTATAGTGCGTACATATATTCCAAAACAACTGATAAAAATTCAGAGGTGCACGCTATACACAGAAAATAGAAAAAAAACTTTGAAAAAAGGCTTGGCGGGAATGGGGGTGGGAGAATGCGGAGCTGTTAACTAGCAGGTGTCAAGAATGGGAGGCAGAGAGAGAGAATGTCCACACCACCGGTTCCGCCATCATTACTCCTCTTACTTTTCCTTCTTCCCCTCCTCCCCTAGCCCTTCTCTGCTGTAACTGCAGTTGCAAAAACCCCATTTATTTTGACGTGGCAGAAACCAAAGTTTGTGGGTGGCTGGCCGAAGCAATATGAGATGTTAATTTTGATGTCTCGTAATCAGCTATCTTTCCATGGGAAAAGAAAGGAATAAAACAAGGGTGCCACTGTTTTCTTTCCTCCTAGGAGATGGAAGGCAAGGCAGGGTGGTGGTTGGGGCAGCACAGCCTTCTGCTTGTAGCCACCCACAGCCACATTCCTGAGCCTCTCTTCCTTCTCAGCTCTGGACAGTAAACAAAAACCGCAAGCTTGCTCTGTTATCATGGCACATTATCTCAATGAGGAAGCTGGGAGGGGGACATGCTGGAAGCTGAGGACACACAACTCACCAAGAGGGGAGAGGGGGACTGTTGTGCAGGTGTGGACACACACCCACACGCTGAACATGCATGTGCGCGCACACACACACCACGTGAGCTGGCTGCAGGCAGGCACCAAGCGACCTTGGTAGGCTATTTATAGATAGCTGTGGACAAGGGTGAGGCAAGCCACAACTGCCCCCTCCCTCTTTTCAGGCTCTCTTCCATCCTCTCCTTCGTCATTCACTGGCCAGTGTGAATGTTACATTTCATCTCTCTTTTCTTTGTTGTCAGTCACATTTCCTTCCTTCCTCCCACCTAACAGATTCACCATAGCCTCCCTGGCGCTGCTTCATGGTCTCTTACTCTTTATGGTTTGTTTTACATGCTAACAAGGACGTTAAAATTTTTTTCCCTGGAACTTTTTGCAAAAATTGTGGTGCACACTATACACGAGGGTGTGCTGTACATGAATATATTTTGTACATACAATATCGTGCAAACAGTACAGAGCTTGGATTGCCAGTAAACTGTAAGTACAAACAAATCAGTTCATGGGGGAAAATGTTGTGGGTGCACCACAATACACATCTTTTCCCTCGAAATATCGAACTTCGAAAATGCTCGACTTTTTTTACAGTAAATACGACAGTGGTATCTTTGCCACAGTGTGGGAGTCACATTTACACGATTCACAAAACAAGTGTTGTTCAGATACATTTGAAACACTTAAATATGTCCACAACTGAGAATATTCTGAACAATACTTGTATGGACAAACACGCCTGATTTTCCATATCCACACCCAACTCGATTAGAATGCATGAGATTGATTTTCTAATGCATACGAACACTATCCATCAGCAAACTAAAAACGTGAGAAACAAATACTGTTGGTGTGCCGAAGTGTGGGGAAAATAAATAACGCATCATATGATCCACACAACTTCGGATCGAAATACAATGGAACATGCCTGTTTAATTACAGTCGTGCTGCAATAATAAATTCGTAACTTCTCAACATATTCCGTACGTCCATAGTAAACCATCGTACCTTGTATAACCTACGGATAATCCGTAGTAGCTGCCACCTCTGATCTTGTGTTTGTAATCTGTGAACCTTCACTTGTGCTCATCCACCAACATTGTTTCTAACAGTTTTCCCTTCCAAGGCTAAGGCTCCTATGCAGAAAACATTAACACAATTAGAAACAAATAGTTTCTTCGTATATGTTTTTCTTTTATGTTTTCTGCAAAGATTCCAGAAGCTTCTCATAAATTCTCTTCAAGTACAGATTTCCTATATGTGTCCTGTGCTCACATAGCACAGAGCCAAGTACTTCAAGTTTGCAACATCGTAAATTTTCCTAGGTGAATCACTGACCTGCATCTTTTGTGAATGTTATCAACATTTATCTCCAAATATTTCCATTCTACTGCTTTCTCTGCAATTTTCTTCCAGGTGTCCTAGATTGGTTTTTGCAGTAGGTTCCTTTTGGACGTTGTTGGTTGTTTACATATCAAGTAATAATCTTCTGCATCGGTATTTGTTTTAGTGCTAATATGTTCAGGTGGCAATACGTGCAACAATTCATATCATTTTGTTTATTTTGATGGACTGGGATGTTCCATTTTCCACTTCTCTGCTATTCACTTATAGTAACAAAGAAAATTAAAGTTATACAGAGTGAAATACAACCATAACAATCACACACTGAACATTTAAAGACTTTTAATAAAAATTACTGTCTAGCATAAACTTGTTCCTTTTTTTTTTATTGCAGCCAAATGACAAAATTGCGGAAATGGCTTTCATACTAAATTTTAGTATTGTGGAATGTAAAAATTAAAAAAAAAGGACACAACTTAAAGTGCAGATTTAGTACAGCAACCACAAACTACCTATAATAATTAGTTTTTCAAAATGGTGACAAATTGCTGAAATAGCAAAAGTGGCTCCCATGCTAAATTTCTTCCTTAGCATACCAAAATGAATTGAAATTGTAAAAAAAAAAAAAAAAAAAAAAAAGGTTGCCATTAAAATGCATTGACTTTGGTAACGGGACTGGACTACTTAGATGCCCGCAGTAAAGACTGACCTTGAATATCTCAAGTTTCAGCAAACCGTGGATTGGTTCCTATTGGCTTAAGCCTACGCCCAGTACTTTTACAGTGCTTTTGAAAATAAATTTTTCTAAAGCTACTTGATTTTCATATCGAAGAATCACTATATTGTTTTGTCACAAATACACCATAATTTGTACTGTACCTAATTTTTTGGTTGCAATAATTGTCATAGTTTTTCTGATTTCTGCACCCAAAGTATTGCCAACTTTATTATGAAAATAAGCCAAAATCTAGCAAAATACTATTCTGTGAATAAGCGGTGCATTATTTTGCAAAATGTCTACATAGAACTGCCCATTCTATGACTGCTCTTACTAACTTCCTGAAACGTCATAAACCGTTTGAGACACTGTCAGATTCCATGGCAATCTGAAAATACCACTTTTGTGTTTTCTAAACTACGACAGAAAAAATAAACAGTTTTCGTACCATTTTTTCGTAAAAAAGCGTTGAAAGATATAAAATTGAGCACGTGGTTATTTATGATATGTCATAATAAAATACATACTGTTATAAAATAACTCTGCAATAAATTACACACAGTAAGTAAGCATGAAGACAATTTAAATTAAAAATGCAAAATTCAGGAACAACAATCGTTCTGGTGCACAACATGTTTTCAGACACAGGCAGCCATCATACCAGTGCTGTGATCTTGTTGGAATAAATAAAAAAAACCGACTGCAATACATACTTAGAATGGTAACAACATTTGTCGAGACAAAGCGCAACTAATACAATATACGCTTGCTAACACATGCTGCTCCTCACAACTACGGACAAAACTAATGAAGTAAACGTTTTTTGCCAGAACGTCATAAACATGTGCATTGGGTTGCCCTATCTGATTTATAGGAATGAACACACATATAAAAGACTGAAAAGTGTTGCTTTCTGTTGCCCATCAAAATTATAAAGTACCATATTTGCCGCCATATAGGACGACCCTGCACACAAGACAAGTCATAGTTTCAAAGGTACAAAATCTTGGAAAAAAGTAAACTATTAATTTTAAAATTCCAGGCAGAAAAATATTTTTTTCCTTTGCCAGAAACATTAAAAATTTTGTTTAAATATTTTTAATGCATTTGTTACTGTTAAATAAACATCATAGGAGATACACAAACCAATAACATTGGCTACTACTGTCCTCCGGGCTCCCAAGAGCCAAATGCACAGTGGTGGCCAGCAACATCATCGGTTGCCAGCAGCAGTATGCTATTTGGCAACGCCGGATTGAGGCATGCAGCACGCTACATGGCAACAACTGTATGCAAGGTTATCAACTGCCAGCCAAGTACTAGACACATGAATGTGTGGTACAGTACCTAGATCTTTTGTTTTCTCAGCCCGAGAGTTTTGTGCTAGTGAGACAAAGGATACAGACATGCAGACCTAGATCCTAGTTTTCTCCGCAAAGAGTTGTGGGCTGGCGAGAAAAGGATCTAGGCATGCGCTCCAGTTGTATTGATCGCCAAGCGACTCATGCTTCGTAGCGAGGTCAAAAGGGTTAATCAAAACTTTGTACCATAAATTATACTTAAAAAAATGGGGCACTTGCTTTCATTTGTAACGGAAAATGCAAATCCTTGAAACATCATACAACTCCACAGCTTACAGCTTAACTTTCAAACGAAGTTAGGTTACCAAAAATGTTCACACCTTCATATAAGACGAGTAGCAATTTTTGAAGGCCAAAAATATGTAAAAATAATTTTCTTGTACGCTGGCAAATACGGTAATAGAACAAGTTACTTTGGAAGTTGAAAACAGACAATACTTGTGTGCACACACACGCCCGCGGCCACATGTGCACACACAAACACACACACTACAAACAAACACAACACACACAAGACGCATGGACGCACACACACTAAACCGATAACTTTGTTGCTTGGGTCTGGACTGTTACGAACTGTCCGCTTCCACCATTGAGACTATTGCTTTTCGTCAGGTATAAATATATAGCACGTACCGCAGCTCTTGCCTGTCTATAATTACAGTACCAGAGAGCTTCCAATGCTGAACTGAACTACCTCATCCATTACCGCAAATAGAATGGACTCTCAAGCTCACTCTAACAAACACATTTAGATAACTTGCATATTATTTTGTCATTCAGTGCTTACTTAAGAAACAACAGCCCTTGGGCTCATATGGTTAAAGTTCAGCCAGTTACTTTATAACTGACTAAGATAGAAAAAAATAAAATAACACACTACTGGGATTGGCTTCCCCGTTTCATCCCCCTCACGAACCATCACCTTAATTGTCCTGTAAGCTGAAGTACTACTATGTGGCATTATTTGTGCCTATTATCCACTCCAACGTACTCGAGGCGTCCTTGTCCACCACACAAACAAGCATCCTCTCCCCCACCCCATCTCTGCATGACTGTCATTTCAACATTACATTTTGGTAACAATAACCAACTCACGACCGAATATGACCATCTCTAGCGACTTGTCTCTCCTGACTGCTTAACTACTCTCCTTTATGGGAACGACTAATAGATAAGTGCACGCCTCGGCAGAGTGATACAAGATGCAAATAAACCAGTAACAGTAAAATAATACAGTATTTAAAAAGGTTTACCAAAAGGTTTCCAATATTGAATCAATAGTTTTTACCTCAAAATAGTAAAGAATTCAGACACAAATACATTAATTGGGGACAAAAGGTCCTCATCAACAAAGTACATTTGTGGAGTTATACTCTAAGTAACCCTGTGAAAAGGTTCACCAATGTACTTCAATAACCTACGTCATGAAGAAATTCCATGAAGCAGGCGATCAACCACAACGTTGGAGCCAGAAGCTTGCAACACAAGAAGTTACTCAAAGAAAGTATTTACAGTATTTATAAAGTGACTGTGATCTTTCAGTTGTAGCTGTGTGTTATTATAACAACATAAAATGTTATTTTAATAATGGTTTTTGAAAATTTATAAAAAATTGTCTTGTTTTGTACGGTTTTGGTTTTTGCCATTGCCTATAGGTCCTACAGTTGCACACCGTAAGTTCCGTAACTTTTTTAAATGTAAAATTTTTTGAAAGGAAACTTTAAAATAGGTCTGCACTAAACTTTCTTTCGTATTCAATTTTGAAGTATGAATCAACGTTAATTTGCGACAGCCAGCCTGTTAAGTAACAGTGGGTTTTAAATGCTTTGTTTCGTGTAATTTTCCAGCATTAGACTGACTGCTATGTCAGCCAGTAAGAGGTCTGCTGTTCAGATACGGTTCTCTGTCTTTGGTGCACTCTCTATACATACTGTATCATCTTTGTGCAGAATAATTGTAGTAAACCTATAGGGTACAGAATGTTCCTAAACTACAGGTACAGACGCAGTGAAGTAATTTCTTATAAATATTAAGTAGAAAATATACAGTTCACTTAGTATCTAAGTTTAATATTTAGGGAGTAATAAGCCGTGAATATTGAGTTTTAGAACTGTATGTTATTTAAACATTGGGAACCAAATTAGGCAAAGTGACAGTACTCTTAACATTGATTTATGTTATTAGGGTCTTCAAACCCACATCAAGTGCTGGTTGCCTGCAAAGTCCTGCTATATAAAATAAATATTAATTATAGTTCTGGTGTATGCGTGGAGAAATAATAAGACTGCAAGTTCTGTTTTCCTGGGTATCTAGAGTTATCGTCCTCTCCTGGCAGACCATTACTCTTCAAGGTTTGTCGGTATGACTCTTATGATTTTGTGCCAGCTAGACTCAGCGATACTTATGTTTGGATGATGTCGAAGGTTACGTGGGCAAAGTCATCGTCAGCAGTCTGCTAACCTAACAGCGATGTTTTGCAATACCTTTAAGTAACCCCATACGCATCCCAACGCTTAAACTATAAATAATCAGCGGTATCACCTCAGACTGTTGTACTTCGCGGCTCGACGATATCTCTGCTAAAAGGCGCCTCGACGCCTAAACAGACGATGTCCGATGGTAGACCTCACTTCACTAGGAAAATTTAATAAACCACATACCGAAAACTGCCAATAGTAAAAAAATAATAATAAAAAAAAAAAACAAGAAAAAGTTATGTTAACAAAAAAAAATTTTAACTCTACTGAGGTCAATTTGAAGCCAAACATGCCAGGAAACTAAACTAAAAACTCTGCTTTAAAATTCCCAGACTATATTTTATACTTAAATTTTGAAAACTGAATTTAATTTACTGATGTCCCCAATTACCAAGTTTAATGAAAGATTTAAATCGAAAAAGAAATAAAATCATATAAATTTAAATTAGGTAGGAGGAACTTCACACCCTGCTATACGTTTTCATATATTATGCAGTACGCAGTGTTAAAAATAAAACGACGGTATTCAAAACAGAATCTTCTACATACAGACAGTCACACTTTCCTTGCGTAGATTAATTATAAAACAAATAAATTAACTGACCCAAAATATTTTTGCAATTATCTAAACTGGCTTATTAATTTCCTACCAGAAATTGAAGGAACTGATAAGTAATCACTAAAATATACAATGCTAACAATACCAATATTTGAAGTTTCTGTTTACAATACCCCTGTCATATTTTGAATGATTGTGTGTTTCGCCACAGTTACTATTAAAATAACTGTACTAGTTATGTTTAGTAAAGAATTCTACTAAACAAATGCTCAACAAATGTGCAGCTGGTAGGGACATATAACAAATGCTAACCACAGTAATACAGAATGTTCAGTTTAAAAGAATAGGTAATAAATGTAATATGGTATGTTTTTGCTCATTACCGGCACTAATCAAGTTAGGATCCATGGAGGGAAACTCTTTCTTTGCAACTGGACTGCATGAGTATATGCTTGCCCCTTGCTCGCTAACAATGGTGTATGTAACATCCAGAGGTTCGAACCAGCCGCACTGTATGAGACTGCTGAGGAAGTCTTCCGTCTCTCGACAAGCGGTACCATTGCCCAGTGCCACCAGTTCACAACTGCAACAAACAGCCCAACATGTTAAATACAAACAATTTACATTCTGATCCACACTGATGAGGAAAAATTTAACTTATACAAAATGTATCAGGCTACAAATCACAGCTTAATTTAATATTCTTGAGATTACATTCTAAATTTATATATAAAATAGTATTGTCAGAAACCATGCACATTCGTAAGACATGAGTCCGAACATACAGTAACATACAGTTGAACATTGATCCAACTACAGTCTATCGTTCCTTGGAATATTGTCGTTAGATAACTGGTACTTTTTTATCCAAACAACCAATTTCGGACCCGAAAATGTTACACTAATTTTGTTTAAAAAATGTATTTTTTTTTTTTAAAGCAACATAAATCTGAACCTCTCTCCCCCTCTAATAATGTTGGCTTATAGGCCTCCATACTTCCTTACATGTGGCTGCGCCGTCATAGATCTGGCCTCGGCAATAGATATCAGTGACGTTGTACTGGTGCTGTGACCAGTACGCGTCTTCTTCAATGAATGAACTATCTGTGAGAATTCTGTTGCGGGTACACTATGGTGCGAGGCGGAATCTCGCGCGCCTCGCCGTCGGGGTTCGGGCGCCTTCATGCCCGGTCTGAGACTGTCGTGTCTTCCTCCCTCCCTTCTACCCTCTCCTAACCTTCATCCTCCCCCTCCTACCTTGGTCGTGTGGTCGGCTCCCCAGCTGGCTTGTGTTACTCTTTGTCCAGCCTTCGGAGCGTCAACATCGCCGGCCTCCCGACAACTAGCCTTCACTTCGATGAGTTTTAAGTTTACGTTATTATTTCCTTTGCATTCGTTCGTGCTGTGGATCCGTCCCAGTACGGTAATTTGCATGTCGTCCGTGTCTGATTACACCGCTGTTAGTTTGGGCTGTTATAGTGTGGTTGTCGAGCGGCCGACGAGTGTATACTTGGATCTTTTGAACATTTAAATTTTATTTGTGTTGAGTCGTTCACCTGTATCTTTCACTTTGTATACTTAATTTATAATAATAACGATGTTACCAGACTATAATTGTGTGTGCCTTCGCTTTGGTAGGTAGTTTGTATATCCTCCCTCAAGAACCCATGTTCCCTTTGTACCTAGAAGTGGTACAACATATTAACATGCAATTTACACTTAAAATATACTCCACAGAAGCCATCAAGGCTAACGGGAACTCAATAAAAGCCTATTAACTTTAATCAATTAACTTATATACATATTTTGTTCAAAAGCGAGGCCCTCTAGAATGTGAGGCGTGAGGCAAAAGATCATTTTTACTCCCACACCCTCCCCCCCCCCCCCCCCCCCCCCCCCCCCCAATTTCAATACACTAAGCCCTGGTTTTTTCTACATCGCACCGGCCTCTGTAATGTAGTCTGTTAGGTGCCGGTTTACGATGCAAGAGGCCATGGGTTCAAATCCCAGCTTGGGCATGGATATTGTGTTGTTTTTTAACCTCACTTCACCCTCATAGGCTATTAAGACCTCTCTGTTAAAGGGCCGTAAAACCCTATCACCACCACAATGCAAAGCAATGGCTTTTAATTTTTCATTAATGTCCGGAACAATTTGTTTTGCAATCCTGAATTCACTGGACATACCAGAACAAAATAAATTTCCGTTTAGGTGCCATTGTGACCGTAATTACCGTCCATTTCACCAGCATCACACTTAAATGTTTATTTATGATAATGTAAATATACTCCAATACAACTTGACTAACCTTTACTGACCTAACAGCTTTCTAGTAACGTGACCACGAAAACCTACCTAACTCCAGGAGTTCCTTATTATAACCACATATGAACAACATGTGAACAGCTCAGAAGTGACAACTATTGCAATCTAACCTGTCATGTGGCATAACAATTGCCTTTTTTCTCTTTCAACATAAAAGCACAACCTTCTAGGCAGACAACTCTGATCAACAAGGTAAATATCGTTGAGATTTTTAAATGTTTGTTGCAATGGGAGTTTACAATTAGAATTCATTGGTTTGTGGACGTATGCCAATGCTCATGTTTTGCTGATCAAACCTGTGCTGGATGACAAATAACGAAAAACAACACAGGTTTGATCAGCAAAACATGATCACTGGCGTACGTCCACAAACCAATAAATTCTAAAGGTAAATATCACCTCTAACAGTAATGTACTCCATTTTCAACAGTTTTCACGTTAACACTTTGAAGCCCAACTATAATATTAATGTTTTGGCACGAAACCAGCCATTTTTTAGCTATTTTGTTCAAAATTTAAAAATTTTATTTTTAAGTGAGTCTTTAACATTTTGACGAATCGTAAAACTTTGAAGCTTTATTTTGTTTTTGAAAAATTAAAGGAAATCCATACATGCAAAAAAATATTTTGCAATTTTGAAAAAAGACCATTTTGTATATTTTAAATTGCTCCAACAGGCCTATTTATAAATAATAAATATTATTTACATCAATTTATTTACAAATTTTTTTTTTAGATGATATCGGACACTTTTGATACAGTAACAAAAAAAAGTAACCAAAGTTTTACCTTATTTCCATCATAAAAGTACTATAGTAGGCAGTTAAGTTGGCCTCGGAGCTCCCTAGTGCTGTTATCAGGACACAGGGGCGAAGAGAAACTGATATCCTACTATGCCGGGACACCTGCAAGGTTGATACTAGCAGAGCGGAAAACATTCGGCACGTTCCATCATACACTACATAAGTAGGTATAACATATTTGTGAGTTGCAGCAGTTGTGCGCGGGAATAAGTATGTACCTTTCAGGATATGCGAAAACTATTATAAGCTGCTACGTTTTACTTCCGTCCGTAAAAATACGCAAGGTTTGGAAAAAAACTATTCAGTCAACCAAAATTACTGGAAATGTCGTATTAAGGCAAACCAGAAAAAAAAATATATTTATCCTGTTACATAATAATAGTCAAAGAATATAAATCAGACTAATTGACAAGACCACATAGCCTAGAGTCTCTACTAGGACACACACCATCAAGACACTTTTTAATTCTACATCATAGGTAACTATTAAAAGATGTACACTGTGTGTGTACATAATAATACTTGGCTATGAAAACAGCCTGCAGCGTGCAATACCACACATAAAATTACAAATAAAAATAAATTAAAAACAAGCTTTAAAAAAATTGAAAATTGTAGACTAAAAATAAAAGTTTTACTGGTACATTCTAGGTTAAGAATAACCCCTATTATGGTCATTCGTAATAATATAGGCATATGTAGATAGAGAAGTATAAAATAAAATATATTTTAAATAATACTATAAAAAATATACCATGTTTACTAGTGTATAACACACACTTTTATTCCAAAACAACTGATAAAAATTCAGGGGTGCGTACTATACATGGAAAATAGAAAAAAAATATGTGAAAGAAAGGTCAGTGGTCCGCTGAGTGAAAGCGCCGGGAAGGGGGGAGGTTAGAAGGCGAAGTTAAAGCCGTAAATTGACGGGTGTCAAGAAGGAAGCAGAGAAAAAAAAGCTGGCAATCTGTCTTCACGAAAGGGTGGGAGGGGGGGAGAGAGAAGTTCCCAAGGCCAGGTTCTTCCATCATTATTCCTCTTCCTTTTCTTTTTCTCCCCCTTTCCCCTCCTGCCTTGCTCTGTAGTAAATGTCTCTACTAAAACCCTAAAAGTTAATTCTGACATCCCATCCATGGGGGAAGAAAGAAAGAAAAAGGCATCATTGTTTTTCCCCCTTCCCCATCCTCCACCCAGGAAAGATATTTGACGGCACCAGCTATTTTTTCATGGGAAAAGAAGGAAGAAAAAAAGAGCGTTATTCTTTTTTTTCCTTCCTCCACCCCCTCAAACACACCAGGTGAGATAAAAAAAGGCAAGCTTGCTGCTGTCACGGCATATTATCTTAGGGGTGAGAGTATCTCAATGGCTAAGTGGAGGAGGGGAGGGACATGCTGGAAGCGGCTGGCACAGCAGAGCAAGGCACACATGCGCAAGGCGAGGGCTAACAGACAGCAAGCGACCTTGGCAGAGAGACAAGCCACCCCACCCCTCCTAGCACGCCTACACCCTCTTTGCCTTCACACTATTAAAATGTGAATATTATCTTTCCTCTCTCTTTTATATGTTGCCAGCTACGGTTCTTTTCTTCTCCCCTCCTTCCTTGACCCCTCTATCATAACGTCAGTCACTCGTGCTGTTTCACCGCTCGCTCGCTCCGCTCATCCTCCTTTTTTATATATATATATATATATATATATATATATATATATATATATATATATATATATATATATATATACATACTAGCAAGGCACTAAAATTTTTTTTTCCTGTTAACTTGTTGCAAAAATCGTGGTGCGCACTATACACGAGGGTGCACTAAACACGAGTATATACGGTATATATATATATTATATATATATATATATATATATATATATATATATATATATATATGACACACACATGCATACATACATGCATACATACATGTTTCAGATTGGGCACTTTCCATTATACACATTATAAATTTCATCATTTAATTATAAACATAGCCACAAACCTATACAAAACACACAACTGTATAGCCTCAATCATATACTGTGAAGTACTTTGCTATACTCGCCCATACATTTATTTTTATATGGTATGATAAATTTTGATAGCAGTCTAGTTATTTTATGACAGAGGCCACCACAAAAAATCTGCCAGTGTGTTAGGGCTGAACCAAGGCTGCCTGCTGTTTTATGCAAAGTGTTTATTTAGCCGTCCTCCCACAGTGCGATGAAGTTGTCCATTCGGCAAGGCCTGCTTACCCAGCAGTGTGAAAGTTTAGTGTACTTTTTTAAATATAAGCATCAAATGTGCCCTTCTGTCCAAATTAAAAAGTGTACAACAAGATTTGGTGAAATGCATCATTGCCACAGAGGACTGTAGCCCAGCACGGTTGCAAGGAGCCCACTACAGACTATTGATTCAAATAACAGAAAGATTAATGCTAAAAAGACATCAATGGTGAACTGAAATTAATAATATCCTCTGTATTATACATTATACATTTTTTTGTGCCTTAATTGCACAGTTAATATTAAGATAACTTAAATGTTTAGAGTAGTAATTGGTTGAACAACTCTAAATTTTATTTTATCTAGTTGTATAACTTTAATATTTTTTTCTAAAGTATAATTTGTTGTTTTTATAGCTACTGATGAATACTAATTTTCATCACAACCCTAGCATGTTGGGTGTCAAATTAAAGCTCTAGTAATATCCAGGAATTTATATAGAAAACTTTTTGCTGTATCTATTCTCTGCTACTTGTAATTCTACTTTAAGTAATGTTATGTAAATTTCTGCTAATGTAGTAATTAGAGCAGTGACAGAGCGGCGCCAGGCCAAGGTGATCGCTGTGCCTCAGGAATGTGGGTTCTGCACTGCACCCTAGCGACGGGGATGCATCCCCCCCCCCCCCCCTTCCAGGCAGCCATTGGCGCAATTTCAAATTTATTTGATTTTAAATTGCTTTATGTTTTTTTTAAAGTAAAATATTGTAAGTAAAATTAAGTTAATGTAACAAGGAATCATTAAGTTAAAACCAAATTAACTTACACCAGTAATTGAATATGTTAATAAACGGCGCTTCACCGGATGTAAGAGCTCTCGTGCGCTGCAATCTCGTTGAGCTCCCCTTGAAGAGATCGCTGCTCGCCCCATTCTTTTAGCGGCTTTTGGCATAATATGATGTTGCCGGAGGAGCGCCATGGAGACATGTAGAGGGGGTGGTTTTGAGCATTGCTGCATCAAGAGGGTGCTGACATCGGGTAACGCGATCTTGTAACCGTATTTGTCAGAGGAAAAAGTGCAGATAATAAACAGACTTCACTAAGAATGCTGGACACATTATTAATAGTTGAGCCTACCAAACGTGTCGAATCCTACCCCCTGAGATAAGACCGCCTGCCTCCGCACGCTACTGCCGAGGTTTCTTTTCGTAAAGAGGAAAACTTTTATCTACAAAAAAGGGAGTCCCGAGACGGTACCACCACAAAAACAAATATATATATATATTACACACACACATTGAAAATATCTATATATATATATATGTATATCTTATATATATATACACATATGTATATACTGTATATATATCGAAAATATATTATGTATTTATACACGGCCCTAGAACTTAGCTATCCACGTACGCATATATTATAATGATAAGTTACCAAGAGAGTGGTTGTTCTCAACCTACAATATACCTACTATATACCGGCACATAAATGACAAATGTAACTTAAACTTATATTTTACTTTTTAGTTCACATTTTTTAAAACAAACAATTTTTTTTACTTTTTTTTTTTTTTTTTGCTCTTTTTAGTCTTAAATCTCTGGAATTTAATTATTGGTTTGTTGTACTGCTTTATACAAGTCATTGCAATTTAAATAAGAAAAAAAACATAATTTTTCATTTCAGTTCACGTAATTTTAATAATATAACGATATACGTGTAATGCAACACATAATACTGTATACTCACCGAACTTAGATAAGTGTGCGAAATTTAAGCTCAACAAGATACCAATAAATTGTTGAAAAATGGTTTGCAAATTTTGAAACGGTCAACTTGCTTACATACGAACATTGCAAGTTACATAAAAGCTTGTAATAATAAAAACACAAAGTTTAAACTGCTTGATACAATTCAATTAGATTTATTTTGTCGACTATACATTCATAACTCAGAGGTGAACACATAAAAAATTGTAAATGCAGTGTATTAATTGTGATTGAAAATTTTTTTTTTCTACCAAAAATATATTAAAAACTAAATATAATTTTAAAACAACTAAATTTTAACAGCTGCTAAATGTTAATTCAAACTCTACAAGAATTAATCATATTTTTACTTTCACGTTAATGGCGTATTTTTAACACATCATTGTAAAATGAACTACAAAAATAAAAATCAGTTTAGAGTTAAAATGTTACAGTTTTTCAAAAGTTTGTTATTATAGCTCTTTATAGCACAACTTTTGGCCAAATATAAAAATTTTTAATACTTGCAAATTTATTGAACCCTTGCAATACAATAACTTAAAACCATCTATGCTATCATAATTTTACTTGAAGTTATTACAGACTTTATGTAAGACACTATACATTATTAAAAAAAAGGATGGATTCTCCCACTAAAAGGTTTTTACTTAGTGTTGGATTTGGTAGCACGCACAAATAAATGGATAAATAAATTAATAAAAAATGTTCTTGTCAACCAGGTTATGTCAGCTACTAACAAAGGATTTTCTTAATGTCAATCTAGATGTAGTGAAATTCATTGTTAGGCTTTATTTTTTTATTCAGTAATGGAGCGTAATTTGTCAACTTGATTCCAAAAATAAATTATATGCTCCTCCTGGAAAACAGAACCCCAAAATTCTTAACTACATAAGAAGCTGCGATGGTCGAGCGCTTGCCTTACACCTAGGCGATCCAAGTTCTAGCCCTGGTGTTTGGCGTCCGGATTTGCGTATGTAGGATAGTGTTAGACAATGTCGCAGTTCGTCGTTTCTTTCTCTGGGGATCGCTCGTTTTCCCTTGCATTCCGGCACTTCTCGATACTCATCTCATTCATCCTCGTCGGCTCTGAATGTCTTTAATGATAATATCTTTCAGTTCCACAGTAAACTAAGTAACAGTTTATTAAATACTTTATGTTAACATTTCCAGTATGTGTTTTTTTCCTGTTAGTGGCTAATGTGGTCATTCTTTGCTGACTTGACGTATCCTGACTACATCTCGTTCACTCTCACCCGTGTACTTTGCTGCTCTTGCTGGTTGTTCTCTTAGAGGCTCAAGCATTTACTTGTTTCTTCATCACAACACTGAATAACAGTTTTTATTAATTCCTGCTCTCTGCTATGCATCTCCTTCCCGTGCCTCTGCAGCCTACCACCTTCACCTTACATTTTCGGGTATACACTGAGGGTAGACATTTTCCTAACAGCTACTACACAGCTGCCAACTGTGTGTCGCCACTTATCACCTCTTCTTCCCCTGTCCCATTGTCCCCGCACCCCCGTGTTTAAGAAGCAAAGATAACTGCCCACTATAGTACTTATGTACACTGTAAATATATTTTTTTACTCTGTAAAAATACTTATTTCACGAAAAAAAATATTATTTTGAAATAAATTAAATTGCTTTGTTTAGTTCCTAAAAATTTATAAAAACTGTCTGAATTGAGTTGAAATACACACAAACTATATTTGACATGAAATTATATACACCATAAAAATACCTGTCTACAAGTAAAAAAAAAAATACGCCAAACAATTATAAATCCAAAATTCAAAATCACATCAATTATTGTCAAGAAGCTAACACACACTGCTTGAATATAGGAAAATTCAGAATCAATAAAACAAATTTACATGTAAATATTTACACTGTAAAAATTTACTTGTAAATTACATACAATGTTTACACAATCAAAGAATCATTGTGGAACCAATATTTACTCAATAAATGAAATCCCATCAGTATTTCCTAGAGGGTAACAAACACTGAAAATAGTAAAACACATAAAAATGATTTACATGAAACAGTTCACACTGTAAAAATATGTTATTACATAAGCCAAAAAAAACCCAGGAAATAATAAATTATAATTTTAAATAACATAAATTATTATCTAGGGGATAACAAACACTGTATGAGTATACAAATATTTTCAGTCAAGAAAACTAATTTAAATACATATTTTCTACTGTAAAAATACATGTTTACATAGCCCACTAATATTCTGGATCAAACATTTATTCAATACATGAAATCACATCAGCTATCATCGAGAGAATAACTAACGCTGGTTGAATTTAGTAAATGGCACACCAAATCAAATTTCATTGCATGTTGACCTTTACACTGTAAACATCTCTTTAGTTGCCAAAATAATTCTGAACTATTATTTCCTCAATACCTATATGAAATCATTTAGTTGTTGACTGGAAGGTTCCCACAGTTTCTAAATATAGTGACACACAACATGTACATTTTCTACATCTGAAAATGGTACACTACAATAAACCTGTATTCACATGACCTAAAATACTCTTAGCACCAATGGCTGGCCAGTAAATGTAATTACACCAGGATAACAGCACAAAGACTATCAAAAACTTTTTAAATGTAAAAAAACTTCACACAGATATATTCAATGTAAATGAACCTTATAGTTTTACAAAGTCAAAATCATTATTTCTGTAACCTAAAAACACTTGCACCAAAATAACATCCATTCCTAAATATAATGGCATGGTTTAGTGTGCAAACAGTACCAACCTCTGAGAAGGTACGGAAAAAACTTACCCAATAAGATTAATACATGAAAATGTGCAATACAATTTTTACAATAGAAAGTAATTACAAATATGAACAAAATGCACTGTAATATCATTGTTACTGCATTATATGTACGCACATAAAACACTCATACAAGAATTCCTAGTAAAACAGATAACATGATTCAACATCCCTTCCCAAACCACCTGAAAGCGACACATTCAAGAAGTCAATTTATTTATTTGACATAATTGCTCTTGGTGTGATAAATCCTAAAGCAATTGGAATACACAATGCCACCTGACATTGAGAACACCACCAGCACGTTTCTCGTCTTGTTGCTTTTCCCGTTTCTAATTTGCCTTTCTCTGAACACACTTTGCAGATTCGTGTTGGCTGAGATTTTTTTCTGTCGGTGGAATTTTGTCAGGGAAGTGCCTCCCTGTAGGCCTGTTGGTATTCAAATAATTGGCAGAATAGTTTTCATTTTTTTCTCCACCTTTTTCGACCAATTCTTCTCTCAAATCTTGCATGAATGTTGAAAGATGGCAGTGTTTTTTGTCATCAGCACTTCGGGTCCCCTTATATAAAATGAGAGCATTTACAACAGACATTACAAAGAGATGGAAAAACAATTTTTTCCACCACTTTGGCTGTTTGCGTTTGAATGGGTAGTATGCTATTAGCCGATCATTTCTGTCTATTCCCGTTTTGTAAATATTCAGGGTGGCTACAAACTGTTGGGAACATAATTCCCACACTTTTCCCTGACCTTTCCCACCCAAATTTCTATGCTTTTTAAAAGAAATAATTTTTTCTTAATCCAAGTCAATGCACTTTTCACGTAGTACAAGTTCAAAGTACTACAAGTATTACATTTGTGTTGTTTTTAAAAAATATTTGCAATGGGCCAAGATAAAATCAATTAAAGTACTATGGATATACGCCATGCAGCAACCTGTGAGTCAAAGAAAACCAGACAATTCACGCAGACGAACATAAAAGTGAACAACCAAAAGCATCCTTTAGTTTGTGTGCAGGTATTATCCGGTTGTGTGTGACAAACTACTGTATTTGCTGAAATTATGTATGTCTAAAATACTTCTTTGATTTTTAATATTTGCATGAAAAATTCATGCTTCAGAAAACACTGATTTTGTAGTAAACACACAGAGAACATATTTTGTGTCCTCTAATATTGCATGTTTAAGTATGCTTATAATAAAATAAAAATTATAACCTAATGTTACAACTCTTGTGTACATTTTGATGGCAAGAAATTTACAGTTAATAAGAAACTTAAGGCTTCTCACATTCGACAAATTAAACGTATTAACTTCATGTACTACACAAATAAAATATTTGTGAAAAAATCTTACCTCAGGAAACACCGATTTAGTAGTTTACACACTTCACTATTAACAATATATTTTGCATGCTGTAATCCTGCATGTTGAATTAAAATAATTTAAATCAAATTTACAACTGACAGTTGCAACTTAAATAATTCATTTAAATTGTTATCAAAGATTTAGAGTAATACCAAATTTACAGTTTGTAACACTGGGACACAAAATTTACAATTTCATGAAGCACACAACTAAATTATGTGTGGGGAAAATTTTTATTCCACAAAAAACATATTTCAAGATTACATACTAGTTACCATCAAAAAGTACAGTACTACACAACAAGACTACACATAAAAATTCTTTGAAAAATGTAATTTTTTGAGTATTGTAGAGGTTGTGGCATTGCAAGACAAGGGGTTTCTATTTATTGGTGAATTATTTTATAAAATATTAATTTTATAACATCATATTTAAAATTGTAATTTCTATTTCAGTGGTCTCGGTTCCAGAAAGGGAAAGTAAAGACGCAGTTATTTATTCCTGAATGTTCTAGCTGGGTGTAATGTTTGTTGTTATGGACAGGTGACCTTGGTAGGAGGCTGTAGCTTTTTTTTTGTGTTCTGGTTTTTTCCGCGGGAGTTTTTGCACTGTTTATTTTTTAATGCATAATTTCTAGTTGTGCCCTAGAGGGTTCTAGATAATTGAACGAACAACGAGGGTCACGCCAACAAGAACCAGCCAATGTTTTGTCCCCGCCATGTTAGAACAAGTCATGGCGCAGGCTAAATAGGACGCAGACGAGCACTGGCTGCGACCCAAATTACTACATGATGCACCTTTCAATTTGGTTTTGGTTAATAGTCTGATATAGTCTTGCTGCATTTCTGCTTGTAGTTTTCTGTGAACCAGATTCACCTTGTTAAGGTGAACAGTGTATATTGTGCCAATGTAAATTGAAACCTAATAAACCAGCTGTCTCAGTCATAGTGAAGTATATTATTTTGTGACTAACTTCTCTCAATTTGCCAGTTTCTGTGAAAGTTCTAAATTTGGTCTACAATGTGACATAACCTACAAAAGTACTGCCAGTAAATTCCGGAGTACTTGACTACAGAGCAAGAGAAATGTTCCAGTTTTTATCCTTGCCTTTTTGGCTGGTTTATCATTGAGCTAGTGCACTGGTCTAGGAGGACCGCTGTGCTACAATTTTGCTGTTCAAGTGGGGCACAGGTGCAACAGGACGACGAGACGTTACAATTTGTCGGTCCAAGTGGGGCTCAGGTACTTTTATGAGACAAGACGTTACACTGTATTCACTGAGAGATCCTGTGAAGTGTGCTTGTGGCTGTGCACATGTAAAGCATTACTTTGAAGTGCTTTTCTGGTTTTCGTAACTCTACAACCTCCTATCTAACCCCCCCCCCCCCCCTCACTCCTAGGCTAAGGGTTTCTCTTCCATCTCCAGCCACGATAAGTTCATCCACCTTGACACTATCACCCCTCCTATTCACAAGCAAGCACTTTTCTCTAAAAATAGAATTCCGACCACCCTATATATTGTTCCTTCTTTCCAATAGG
>PNEQ01131592.1:21803-38133 GCA_003012365.1 Medauroidea extradentata
ACTAAGAGAGGCAAGTGCGCGTACAAAAGAAACGAAGCTAGACACGCTATCAACCTTCCGCATCAGCAGGAAGTGTCGGGGGAAGGGGGCGCAGTAAACAACTCTGAATAGATTATGGATAAAAGTAGCATAAGTGACACAGCAGGCCCAACATGTTGGCTATTAGTGGCTTTATTCCCCGAGATGATGGCACAGTATTGTCCGGTAAAAGGCACCAGACGCGTCTTTATGCTGGCCAGTCCGCACTACTCCAATCATGTAGACATCAATTTAACTGATTTTAACTATTGTTTTTCGATTTCCGGAAAAGGTTATGGGGTGGGAAAATTTCCGTGACTATTTTCGGTTTTCCCGCCCTGTCGCCACCCTGATATTGTAGTCCAGTACGGCATCAGGTTTTGTTTCGGTCTGTGGTCCTTGCTTTGTTCGAACTACTTTCTCAGTACATGTTGCTTTATGAGCTGTAGATAAAACTAATACATCCCTGGTGTCATTCCATTTTATACAAAGCAAATGATTTATTCTCATATAAACCATTTCTTGTTTCCTTATATTTTTTTTTCATTGGTATTCTTTGAGAGTTCTTTTCTATTTGGCATGCACGTGCCTACTACTTTAGTTTTTCGCTGCCAGAGATAGTCAAATACAACAAGCGAACTGTAGTATCTATCCACATACGTACACAGTATAGCCCTTGTTCAAATAATCAGCTAAAAGTCCGTTCAAAAGTTCAAAAACACTATTATCTTCAAAACCATTCCCAGTGTAGACCTCCATTTTTAGCACATACCCTACACAAGAATCACAAACCACAAATACTGCAACTTCATACTACAATTTTCTGGTTTGTATTTCATGTACACACAAAATATGAGACGCCCTCTAAATCCGCACACACCTTCATCCACAGTAAGATAGCTGTATGGAATGAAACTGCCTGAGAAAGCATTTCAAAGGTGACAAAAATAAGGCCAGATTTTGTGTAAGGGATAATGGCCAACTTCATTTCGGAAGCATAGCTTGTAATGTCATTTATGTGAAGATTGGCAAAAATAGAAGTGAATCGGTAGCGGCTCATGATGAATGGGGCAAACTGGGTTGATATTAATGGAGACTTTGACTAGTAGTCTCGTAATCATGGTTTTTTTTACAAGATACATATGAATTACAACTGCAAAAAATAAATATATTTCTTGCAGTTTCACGGGTACCCAAGAGTTCCAGATGCTATTTTGTTTCGATATATTTGCACGCCTTAGTCTATCAACAATTGAAGATGAATACCAATTTGTCTCTTGTTTGATGAGCTTTACTACGGCTGTTGGAAAGAAAATCAAGGAACAGTCAAGAGATGTAGAAGATTCATCAATCTATGCACAGACACCACTGTGTTCCTCAAATGTTGGCAGTGTTGGTGGAGTATCAACGGATAACCACCCCATCTCTGTATCAGTGACAGTTCCTGCTTCTCTACTGCGTTTTCTTATTTGCTGATTTGTGCCAAAGAAGCCTGGAATATCAGGGTCGACAACGGTGTCGTTTTCATTTTCTACAACAGAAATTATAAGGCGACGTTATTTTATAATTGTATACTGGGAAATAATAATAAAACAAATAGCCAGGTGCTAGTAATGAATGAATAGCCATGTTCAGTAGAAGAAATAAAAATTATTTGCGATGGCCATTGCATCGAAACTTGAAACTAATAATGACTGTGTTTGTTGTAAAAATCTGCAATGTAGTAATATTTTATAGTATTCAAAAATTTTATTTTCAAAGTTTCTTTGTGTAAGCTCACTGGCTAGATTATCTGCATGAGACAAAATAAACCGAGAAGGGTGACGCAAAATACCCATGATGTTCTACATCGTTGGGAAAAATATATTACATTATTATAATTTTGGGGTGAAGATTATTTACTACGAAAAGTGATTTCATATGCCTAATGAAATAATTCCAACGTGAATAAAAACACAATTTACTTGACCATGTAGCATCTAAAAAAGGTTGGTGTTATTTTTTTAGTAGAAAAATATAAATAGCTTACCTTCATCACTGCTATTAGGATGAAAGTCTGGGTCTATATCTGAATCATCCTCTTCTACCTCTCCATCAGAACCAGAATCGTAAATAAATTTTGCTGATTTATCTGCACCATTACTTTCATCCATCATTAAATACAGAAAATAAACCATAATTTGTGAATGCTACTAAAACTCACGGATTTCTATATTATAGAGCAGGAAAAAGGAACATCTACTGTTTAGTTACAAAAGAAACACGAGATCGCAGAAGACTACAGTGTACATTTTGTAGAGACGCTGATAAAATAGTCGCAAAGAAATTTTATTTCCGTGGCCAAGTAGTTCCCTTATTAAATGCAAGATAGCAGACAATTTAATTGATAAAATATGTTTGCAGTGTTACGTTTCCTGCGTGAATATTACTCCATGCTTTATGATGCTCATATGACAAGTTTTGTTATATTCAGACTTGGAAACATGAGCCCGAGTGTGTGTCGGATCTGGGCCATTCGTCACATAACTTATTATTATTATTATTATTATTATTATTATTATTATTATTATTATTATTATTATTATTATTATTATTATTATTATTATTATTATTATTATTATTATTATTATTCCTTTATTTGTGACAGAACAGCTATCTGCAAAAGTAAAGATTCTAAAAGAGAGGTGGGTATAGTTTTTGTTCGATTTGGCAGCGTTACTTCAACTCCACAAGTGTTCCTCGGGTCTGGGCTATTCGCTACTGAACACACGCGCGATACACACTCGGGCTTGGGCTTCAAAGTGTTAAGTACGCTAATTAATTTTTTATATGTACCCTGACATTTTGGTCATGATATTACATAATGCAAAATGTAAATTAACATTTCTTCAAACTATTCCTTGTACTGTAGTACGTTGTACATCAAGATCCACAAGATGAGGCTGAAAAAGGGTATAAAAATAAAAAAAATAAAAATAAAAAAAACAATTTGTGATCCACATATTTATTTTGTTTCTACATTCAAATACAAATGCAGCAAAGATTATAAATATGTTATTAAACAAACAAGAATAAAACAAAAACAAATTTACTTCCTCCTCTATCATGATACATTTACTGGTATGTAGAATTGCAAGACTCAGATAGTTTCTGCTAAAATGCTAAACACATTAAAACTGAACTTCCAATTTATAATTACAAGTGATATATGTTTAATATTAAAGATCTTGAGATTACAACAGAAATCTTTTAATTTTTGCCCAAACCAAACACTGCGAATGTGCTGCAGCAGACATGTGTTTTGTTGAAATGGTGCCTCACAGCAATATGCAATGCCAAATTCACACAGTACCACATAGATTGGAATTTACATTGTTAACTGTAATTTTGCAGAAAAAAATGTTCTTTGAGAAAAATAATTTATTTGAGTGTACACTACTCGTAAGTTGACAATAAACTGAAGGAACGTGAAACTTATAAAAGATAACATAATTATTAAAATGAATAGCTACTGTCAGCGAGCCAACTCAAGAGACCTTGGAGTGTATAAATTTTCATCCTAAACATTACATACACTACACCATAGGCGCAACTAGAATGAACATTTGGGGAGGGCACAATTTTTTGAATACTGTTATACTCAAGCTACCCCTACCTGTAATCAGTAACGTAGTCAGAATTTATGAATTTCAGTCGGAGAAGGATGGCTATCCTGCGAATATTATAAAGGATCACACGGGAAAATTTCGGATTTCAAGGTGTAAAATAGTGCTATTTTAGCAGTTTTCATTGCTAAACATCACTGGTTATTCAATATCAAATTAATTGTAATTTTTGAGACCTTGGTTGGTTATTTACTTGGGAGGGGGGCGGGGGCCTGTGCCCTAGTGCCCCCCCCCCCCCCTTAGTTGCGCCTATGCACTACACTAATACAATAGCAAACAAAGCTGGTGCTATTTCCCTTCTTGTATTACTCATACCTTTATGTGTGAAAAATGCATGTTACCCGGCAGGAACGCAGAACTGACAAGCGACAGTAAACAATATGCCTCTACTGTGATGCATTACAAATATTGATTGAATAGTACAAATACTGGTCGCATATGACTAAAAATAATGTACAGTACAGAAATTCCAAACAGAAATTGTTAAGCATGTTAAAAATTCATTCATCCATTCACATGGCAGTATTACTTCCTATTTTACTACGTCCATTTCACATCACACTGACCCCATAGTTCCCAAAAATTGTCTGTAAAATAAAATAAAAAATATTAAAATTGTAATTTTTACTAAGTGGCACAAAACTTACAAGTAAGTAACAGCTTAATGTAATTTTATTGCTGCAGGATTTTAAGCGCACCTAACAAATATTTTATCAAATTTTCTCACATTTTTACAGTATTTACTCTGTGAATACTGCTTTTTTTTTTATTATTTCAATGACTTCAAAATATTTGTCAATAAAACTGAGTTACATGTACAAAGCATGAGCTATTATATATAATATACATTTTTGTGACATATGAGACAACGGAAAAAATTACTTGTACAAATCATCTTAAATTTTCACCAATTCTCGAATAAGTCTTGTCAGCATTGATGCCACAGGAAAATAAATTACCAATGTACATACTGGCTATCAAACCAATTAAATTCATAATCTTTATATTGTTAAAAATTTAAGGGCTTGTTCCTTAGTTTTGGAGTGGCTTCGAAAATATTTTTTTTACTGCTACCTAATACTCAATTCAAAATTTTGCTCCATAGTTTTGATACTAATATGTCAATATTTGAAGCTAAATCTTTTTGTAGCAATGTACTGAACAGTTTTTTAGATTTCATCACCCAAAGTACCACTTTTTTTGTCATGAAAATAAGCAAAAATGAAGCAAAATATTTTTTTTTGCTGACAAATACTGTAGCACATTATTTTCAAAAACGCATCCACAGCATTGTGCATCGTGTGACTACACATTGTCTCAAATTTTTTTAAAGCTCTTGGTTAAAAAATATTTGAGTTATCAGCACCAGTCTGAAAAAAACTAAGGAACAAACCCTAAAGGGGCCCGCCTCGTGGCACATGTGTTTGTGTGAGTGAGGTGTGGTGCTTAAGGCGACGCCGTATGGGTCATACAACAGTGCGTCACCTCTACGCTTAAGGCGTGCAGTCTTAGCGAAAAAACAAATTTCCTACCGGACTTAGTGGTGACCCTGTTGTTTTATTTACGAAATCACTTTACTAAAGTCCAATGGACTGCCCTTATGTGGTTTCACATGTATCACATTAGTATATTTTCCGCTATAGCAGCCTGAAAACCCCATTTTAACCCATTTTGACGTGCCCTAAAAGGAGATTTCTAATACATGTGTTGTCTTGAAAGTACTTAAGGGCAGTTGTCTGAAGTGTGTGTTCTTTTTGTAGACAAACGGCGTGAACACACATGTATTAGTTTTGGTGTAAAACTTATTCTTCAAACACGCTGCAGCGCGATTTTATGGCAACGAGGTGGGCCCCTTAATTTACAAAACAATGGTAACATATTCATAAATTGTAGGAAATTAACTTGAGGTGTGTTTGCATATCAGAAAGTAGGGAAAGAGGTGAAGAAGGATTGCCTGTACCAGGCAAAGTTTTCGAGGGCTCGAGCAGTTAGTGATGTTCTATGTAGGAAAGGGACTAGCTACGCCAAGACAGTTGAGGCTAGACAGTGAATGTAGGCAAGATAAGTTTACCATCTTCAGAAGAGACAGGGACAGGCGAGGGGGAGGAATAGTGGGGTGTTTAAGAGAGGGACGAAAAGGTTTCGTAGAATGGAAGAGATAATAAAAGTCAAAGTAAGTGAGCGTGGCAGGAATATAACAATACTGGCAGTGTATAGGCCACCAGGTAGTTTATTCTATAACTGTCTTGTGTTCACATACATTCCTTACGTAGAGAATGTCACCACGTGACTATCGTTACGAGACCAATTTGTATTCTGTAACTCTTCATGGCGCCGTGGCTGACGTTAAAACGCTCCGTGAGCAACTTTATGTAACAGCAGCTAGGGAGGTGGTAATAGCGGAATTGTGTGCGTGAAAATGAAAATATGGCGGCAGCATTGCGAAGGTTATATTTCTTAGATGAGCTCGAAAATAAGGAAATGCGTCAGCAAATGCGATTGATGATGAGGCAAACATGTGATACCCTAAATCCATTCACAGAAATGGATGAAGATCAATATAGGCGATTGTTCATACACGAAAAATAAAAACATTTCGGTATCAAAATTTACCTCTGAAACATTCCTTATTTTACCTCATGAAATTCAACATTATTTCGTACTGCCAAACAGTCGTTCTCTTAGAACGAAACTTCGTAGCTTCTGCCTCCATTTCACAAAGTTGATCCATTAACCAACCTGTAACCTAAAAACCCGTTCACGTTGCCGCACCTCAAGATGTAAATCGTGTGGCCGCATGTTACTGCTAATGGCCAGAAATATAACATGTACGGTGCAATTTTAATGGTTTTCGGAAAGGTACCTACAATGTTGCCAAAACTATATCACAGCTGTTAAAGAACATTACAAAAATGGTTACCAGAATACTATTGAAAGACAGTCACGCGTGACTATCTGCATCGCTGACGCTAACAAAAGTCAGTAACGGGTGACTGATGTTACCGAGGAGAAGTTACAGAATAAGGCCCCAGGGCAGGGGTGCCAGACTATTGAGGTTGTCAAGGAAAGAATACACGGGTTGAGGGATAGGCAGTAATTAACATTTGAGACGGTGAGGCAGAATTTGTAATAAAATTGTGCTGATTTGACGTGAAATGACCCTGTTATGACTGTGACTGACAAGCCATACTGATGTACCATGAGCATTTTGTCAGTCTAGATGTAATTTGTCATTGCTGTGTTTGCTTGGGCTGTAATATTTGGGTTGTCATAGGTGTTCTGAATATGCCACATGTTCAATGGAAGGAATAGCGGAGGAGATGGGCAATACGATGCAGACAATGGCTTCAGTATTAATTAATAGAGGATTGGTGCAGGTGGAGGATACTACCAACAAGAAGGTGCGAGAAAGACAAAGGGTCTGTGCTGTATGTCGTATTGGTCAGGCCAGGGAATGCATTAGTTAGTGTGGTGGTCCTGGAGGGAATTAGAGATCATGACATCCCTGTTGTGGAAATTAAGCTGGGTAAGATTTGGGTAGAGCAATCCAACGAGAGTGTCGTTTGGCAGTATTGAAGCCGCAACTGTAAGGAAGCAGAAAAGTTTTGAAGGGAAAATTTTGAACGATGGGCTGGAGAAATTAGAGTACATGACTTGTGGACAGGATTTCAAATAATAATACATTGCATGCTGGAGAAATTTGTCCCCCAGAAATGTTATAGTGCCAGGGTATATACGCTTTTTGGTATAGGACCTTAGTAAGGAAGCTCATCTATACTTTTATTTTTGTATTTTAAAGTGCTGAGAAGTAACGCACAGGAAATAATCTGAGGCGGCAGCGCAGTTTCGTTCAGTCATCGTCTAGGGACAATGAAGGTGAGAAGGATCATGAATTTGCAGACATTTTCGCTGTGATCAGTGAGTGAAGGTAGAGTGGCTTGATCAAGAGTCTTTGACAGGTCCTTCCAGAACATGGAAGTGTAGGCATAGCAGGAGTTTGTAGGCAAAGGGAGAGCGAGTTGCTGTGGGTTTGACGCAGCAGCATGGCAGCGAGAGTAAAACAGAGTTTCGTGACGAGCAGCAGGTCTGATGCTTTGCGTGAGGGCTCTGGAAGGCTGGGCATGCAGCCATCAGTAGGCGAAAGGTTTGCGGGAACAAAGGAGGTGCTGAGGTCGGACACGTGATCAACCCAAGAAGAGAGGGGGGAGTCGTACGATGCCTGGTCGGACAGAATGAACATGACAGTATGTAGCGGGAGGAGTGGATCGGTCAGAAGCAGCCAGCAGGCTTGGGTGTAAGCCTGGGGGATCATCAAAATGTAACTGTCAAGTAAACTCCTTATTCTACTTTTCTCTTTTTGTAGTACAGTAGAACCCTGTAATAATCCCACTTAAAATGTTTTCCTGGTTGTAATGCTAACTTCATTTGGTCCCTAAAACTGATTTATAATAGGATTTTACCCTCTTATAATGTTTTCCCATTTATAATGTAACCATTTTTTGAGTCTCTTCAGAAACATTATAAAAGGGTTCTACTGTACATACACTAGATGCTCAATTTTACGAATACTGACAGTTCCACTTGTGACATTCTTAAAATCGCTACCTTCGTAAAATTGATCGAGAATAAATATTAAAATTGCATTTTTTCTGCAGCCTGGTCTGATTTTCGTAGCGTTTTGCAGGAAAATAAGACAAGTTATGGTAGTGGAATCCCATTACTAAGAGAGTTCATAATAGCAAAAAAAATTGTGTAACCAAATGTTTACATAAACAAGAAACTTTTTAGGTTACTGATATGATACATGGGATGGGAATAACAACAGTAAGTAACAGTTTACCTTGGTTATTAACTCTGCTATTATAAATTATGAACTTACTCAGGTTACGCTGGGTAGTTTAAAACTTCCACTCAAGTTTTTAAAAAAGTGATCTGAATGAAGTTTGCTTGCAAGTGTTTGCAGTGATCGGACAAACCTAACGTACACTGCAAAACACAAGTAATTGCAAATATCTCGTAATATTCCATTTTCGTAGTAGTGGGATTATACATAAATCACAAGACAGACATCTTCCATTTAAAAAGGTACCCTGAAAAGCAAATATAACCGACCATTGTTCTGAAAAAAAAAAAAAAGTGAGAACTCCGAACACAGAATGCCTACTTACAAAAACACAGTCTGGTTTCTGTACCATTTTCCAAAAATAAGGCAAGTCATAATTGAACAACAAATTTATATCACTAGAGAAATGGATGGCACACACAGATATTGTGTGTCTGCAACAGAGTCGAGTTAATGCAAAAACGGAGTTGTCAACAAATCCAAACTGAGTCACTTGTGCTATTTTCAACCGCTGCCCAGTCGTGTTTATTTTCCAGATGCTGGCTATGCTGATGGATAGTGTTGATAACGGCTCCTCCTCTCTTTTTTTTTTTGTCATGTCTTCACGTTGCTTGGCAGTCACACAGTCTCACAAACTCCGCCACGGCCGTGTGAAACATGACGTGTCCATGTCTCTGAACGAGATCTCCGGAGTGAAAATAAATGAAACTAAATAGCTTGTTAACAATGGACGTGCACACAAATATTCAGTTTTGGCCAATGTAATTACATTTTTTGGACAATTTTTGCAATATTTTGGCAGTTCTTGAGTGTTCGTTCCTGAAATTGCTACCTTAGTAAAATCTGGTGTTAGTGTAATCTAAGGCCTAGTGTAGTTACGTGTAAGTATGTGGTAAGACACAGTAGTGGGGCAGTGATGCGGAGACCGTGAAGGGGAGTAGATCAACCTGGCACGAGCAGCTCTGTAAGCAACGATGGTAGCACAACTAAAGATTATCTCTATCAGGGCTCATAATGGTAGTAGGTGTTTTTCTTCAAGAAGTTTACATTGTACTGTTTTGAATTTGATATTGTTTCGAAGCAACTTAGTTACCTAATATTTAAATGTGTGTTATTTTTTGTCTTTAGTTTTGATAGAGTGAAGGTGCATTGTGAACTTATACAAGTGTCTAGCTATTTACTTTGCGCTTATTGAACCTGAGTACTACAGTATTTGCTATTTACACTGTTAACTTTTAACTTATAATTTATGCAAGCTTCCTTGTACTTAGTAATCTTCATTAATTTATTTCGTTAATGTTGTGTCTGTACTGCGGCAATCTGTACACGCCCTCGCCAGCACCCCGACTACTATCTGCTCGTCGGCAGAACACAAGCTCTTATCTCAGTATATTGGGCACATGGGTTCGAAAAAGGTTCTAACACAAGCTAGCAGTTCACGGTTCCAGCACACCAGGTTAACTCTTAATACCAAAAGAAATAGAACACGTTTAGCTTCATTTTTTCTTCAATTTACTTTTCCAAAATTTTAGTGCTTAATACGTGCTTGTTACATAGACGCGGTGGGTTCTACCACATAAATTATGCTAACAATAAATACTTATTTAAGCGCCCTAATATTCAGATATTAAAGCCAAGCATGGCCTAATCTCTGCAAAAACTCGGCCTACCATGCCGATGCATGGCGATATACTTCACCACGTGGTAGCGTGGTGCTGCCTCTCCCGGGGTCCAGCAACCTCGGGCAGCGAGTTCGCCGGAACTCGCCTAGGCCCGCCACTTCGGGAAACACGCGTGCGCAACTCTTGAGAGCAACCCCTGTTGTTTTGCTTTGTGATCTCTTACCAGTAATTACAAAACAGCCTAAAAATATAGATTACGGGCAATACTCACCAAACATCAGTTACATTTACACTCTCACCAGTTTCATTTTCACAGTTCGGGCCTGTACCCACAGTTGTCACTTCTTCAGGCCGCCATGTTCCTTGCACTCTCTGGACAATACATGTATACAAATAGACGTTTACAAATGGCCTTTCCCGGGAAATCTGAACAAACAACATCTTTCATAACACTTAAATCCCTCTGGGGTGCTCTCGTCTACCTGAATCAAGACAAATAAACAGCTTAATCGTTCGGCCCACCGCACGTAATTAGATTAACATTTAATTACAGTGTACTTAGGTTCATTACCAGTTTAGAGTTCATTATTTTAGGTTTTTATTTCCATGGTCCTGTTGAACAATCGCAGTTGTTCAGTCCAAGTTATTTATATACATTTATCCTTTTCTAACACGTGTCCCTTTAACTACCCCCACCACGGGTAATTTTGATGCACTGATACCAGTAAGCCGGGCAATCCACCATGGGCATGACTCTTATCATTGCCAGTTACAAACCCAAACACACTATAAAGCATTGCGAGGTCCTATTAGGCCCATACTGACGCCGGGGAAGGAAAGGAAGCTCCTTCCCTTAATTTACAGAGACACGTATAGATTTATCTCTAAACCTAAAGACTCATTGAGAAGCCACAAGAAAAACTTTAGAACAAGCAAGGATGGGTAGGCCCGGCCAAGTGCCTTACACCATCCTTGCTTGTTCTAAAGTTTTTCTTGTGGCTTCTCAATGAGTCTTTAGGTTTAGAGATAAATCTATACGTGTCTCTGTAAATCAAGGGGTGAGCCCCCTTCCCTTCCCCGGCGTCAGTATGGGCCTAATAGGACCTCGCAATGCTTTATAGTGTGTTTGGGTTTGTAACTGGCAATGATAAGAGCCATGCCCATGGTGGATTGCCAGGCTTTCTGGTATCAGTGCATCGAAATTACCCATGGTGGACGAGTTTTTGCAGAGATTAGGCCATGCTTGGCTTTAATATGTGAATATTAGGGCGCTTAAATAAGTATTTATTGTTAGCATAATTTACTTGGTCGAGCCCACCGCGTCTATGTAACAAGCATGGTGTAAGCACTTAAATTTTGGAAAAGTAAATTGAAGAAATAATAAAGCCAAATGTGTTCTATTTCTTCTGGTATTAAGAGTTAACCTGGTGTGCTGGAACCGTGAACTGCTAGCTTGTGTTAGAACCTTTTTCGAACCCATGTGCCCAATATACTGAGATAAGAGCTTGAGTTCTGCCGACGAGCAGATAGTAGTCGAGGTGCTGGCGAGGGCAAGTACAGATTGCTGCAGTACAATGGGTAGGGCCGGCTAAGTGCCTTATATTTCCACATTTTAAAATTTCACTAAATTAACTTTGGTATTATAATTTTAAGAGATATACCTCATGTTAAAGGATTTTTAAAAACATTCAAGGCAAGCCCACGAGTCTTTTCCGACCATTAAAGAGTTTGTTTTATTGTTTCTTTGTTTTTAAATTTATTAAGCATTATACATATTTTTTTGTGCATATATCTTATTGACTTTGTACGCAAATGTTAACAATCTACAATATTTTTCTAAAAATTCTAACGTGGGACCATGACCCATGTTGAAATGGCTGCAAATAACACGGGTGCAAGGGGGGGAACGTGTAGATGATGATGACACTGACTCGGTAAGTGAGTCGGATGGGATATGAGTGACAAAGTTATGGGAGTGGACCGACTAGCAGGGAGAGCTGAGATAAGATGGATAGTGGGGAAAGGGCACACGGCAGAGGAAACCTCCTTTCATGATGATGATCCCAGGGTCGACAGGCCGACAACCACGTGGCAGGCTACATACCAGTGGATAGTTGCACCCCCAAACGACGGATCTTCGAGGACTTGTTAGGGCTAGTCCCCAAGCCATAACACACTAAAAATTACGTTAAGCATCACTCGGGATGGGGTGAGCCAAAAACACTACTTGCAAATAAAATACGCAGATAGTTTTATGAAGTTTACTCACCATGAACAAAAAGACTGGTACTCGCAGAAGGCCAATGCCAGTTAAGCGGATCAGGAGCACAAACCTCTCCAGTAGGTGACGCGGTAAAACAACACGGGGCTGGTGGTGTACTTAATGTGCGAACTTACGCCCCTGGACGTGACGGCCGGCGGGGGATGAGGAGCCCCGGGTCAAAACAGCAAAAACGGTTCCGGTAAGTTAAATTATAACTATTGAAAACTAAAGATGGCTGGTGCAAAACTGATGAAGGACCCGGGTAGACAAAACACGACTAGTTCCGACTGACTGAAAAATGGCGTCCTGTGTCGGCAAGCCAGCCCCGCGAGGGGGGGGGACTTCACGTGGTACAAAGTAGTTCCGATATAAACACATTAAATAGAACAAAATTACATAATATACAATACAAAACGGACACTGGAAAAATAGCAAAACATATTAAAGCATTACTGGTAATTTTTGGAATGTTCTATATTGGAGTATTGTTCCTGTTGCATCATGTTCAAGAGGAAGCATACAACACACACAGCATAGCTGATGTAACTGAATAATGGCAACTGAAAATGTTCAACAAATATTAATATACATTTAGAAAAACATTGAAACAATTATTAGACACTTGAAAAAGTTAACAAATAAAGAGTAAATTTAAAGAAACATATTTTATACGGCAATATTTATTATTTATGACGCACTGAGTGTAGGCCATACTAAACGAGTACAGTGCGGCAGACGGACAAGTAGAAGGGTGTGCTAGGCACATGTAAATTTAAACCTTTAAAATGGTACTAATTGTAATGGAACATTGCAGTGTAAACCTTGCATTTTCTTTTCTTGTTTGTGAAATCCATGTTTAATAAATAAGTGGTAATGAAAAATTAAGCTGGTTTTAGCAGAGTTCAATTATTTATTTTTCCTTATGTGGTCAAAGCCCTGAGTAGTAGTACTGGGTTAGTTCTTGTGTATTTCTAAACTTTACTGATGATAATTTCTGACAAGCATCACACAATAACAATCTATATCTTTTGTTCCATCTGGTGTACCTACGCTTCTGTTTACGTCATATGATTTATTTATTTTGTATCTGAGTTATACTTAAACCCCAGTGTATTTCTTTTGTTATTTATTGAGAGAGTTTCGTAGTTGTTTACCTGACTCATGCATGTCTTGCAACATTTATATTTGGATTTTGTTATTTGTATTTATGGTTTCATTTCATTTTTGAGGCTACAATATTATTCTGTACATAATTTCACTCATTGCTAATCATCATTTATTAATTCAGTTACAAAAGCATACTTGGTCAAAATCTTACACAATGACATATACCAACTGTTTTTTCAGCACAAAAGACAGGTAATTAAATTTTTGAAAATAGTATACTTTTTGTAAATCTGAAACAAATGAATTTCTTCTGTATGTTGTTGAAACCTTTTTAGTAAGTTCTTTCAACTCGGCTAGCTGACCTATAATAAGACTTTGTTTCACAGTAATCAAAATTAGCTATCCTCCCAAGTGCATGCTAACAAGGTTGTGTTGATATTCAGGAAATGCACATATATTTATTCCCACAGAGCAGACTCACCTGTACTTATGAAGCAGCTCCTTCAGCGTACAAGCACTGGGGTTGTACTGCGGCTCCAACGTCTTACTGCTGTGCGGATATATGACATCGGTAGTCAGGACCTCACCAGTCGAAGAGATCATACCAAGTTTGCAGCCCATACGGAAACCTGCAGGCCGGCGACACACAATACTGCATCAGTCGTGCCACTCGCTGAGCCACTGCTTCACACCCAGAGGTGTACTCCAGCTACTGCACAGGCCACCGTGCCTCATGTTCTAACTCTATCACTCGCACAACATAGTGCAACGCAATACCATATGTAAACACTTCACATACAACATACTGTAGTTGTTTCTAGGTAGTATTTTCACTAATGTATCTCAGTGCAATATAGCTAATGAACAAGCAATTTTATGTGGATCGTCACACAATACAAAGTTAACGCTTTTATAATTTTAGAGCAAACTGAATATACACTTACTACCGTTAATTTAAAACGAAAGTTGTAAATAATATCCCACAGAATACCATACTCAAGACTACCACCACTACAACATGATGTCTGTTGTACTCAAAATTCCTTGGTGGGCTAACAATTTTTCAAAAAAAATTTCAGTCTATTCCGTTCTCAGACAGCAACATAGGAAATTGTGTACATCTGAAACTAAACCTATTATTCATACATAGCTATGAGAAAAAAAGATTATCTAAAAAAGGTATCTAACAACTTTCAATAGTGGGTAAGCAAGTTCCAGAAAACTAATATGGATTGCAAAGAAATGTGTTTTTCTTGATGTCTTTGAGACATGTGACTATACACATGATAAATGTTCACCAATATAATTTCAATGTTGAAATTGTTCTGGGACCATTCAGTTATACATTCACAAGCTATCAGTCTGCACCAGCTCACTCGGTAAATAACCAGAGTGCAACAAAAACCCGAGGTAAAACTGTATTCCTCACAGTGAAGCGCCACAGCAACATAGTTCTCTTTACCACTGCCTCCATCTCAGCATTGTAATTCAGCCTTCCCAAGACAGCTGGCAAGGGCTGCGGTGCTGACCAAGGGATGTGGTCATGCTGCTAACTTTAGGGCCAACGTTTGAATGGAACACAATCCCCAATACAGCGTCAGATCACTGACAACTGGCTCCAACAGCACCCCCGCAAACAAATGATGCACATCCCAGCCACGCTGGAAGGGTTTCCATCCCCAATATCATCAGCTCCAACCAGCCTCTACCTCCTTTACCAAGCCTGCAACCCCCCCCCCCTCCCAACAGGTTGGTATGTGGCACTACTGGCAAACAGAGGGAGTAGTTAACTCTACATGTCACCCCTGGCAAGTACCCAGCATCTCCATTGCGTACCGCCACCAATGTGGTCAGTCCTTCTGGCATGAGAAGCCACTATCTAATCGATCCCACCCACTGTTTCAAGTTGCTGGCAAACAGTGCTGATGCCACATTACCTCCACGTCTAACAGAAAGAAACAGATTTTGCAGCTCCTCCCTCAAAACAGCCCCCACACCATAGGATCACAGCACAGTAATTGAGAGTGCATTGTAGCTAAGAGAACATAATGCCTGGTGCAGCATAATAGTTTCCTTCTATCAATCAGCACACTGCTAATAGCTAGAGCTCCTTACCTCTGGCAGTTTGCACAAGCTCCATGTTACTGTGATTATCTGGCCATATAAAAGTAACTATTTATCTGTACGTATCATGAAGACATTCTGAAGCTCAAAACCAGTACAAGTGGTGATATGTGTGCTTATTTGTGCAATAGTGTGTACTTTACTGCTGCATTTACATGTGTGTAAGTTTCAAGTGTAACTTGGAGCAGTTAAGTGATCAATAGTGTGGCCTGGTTATTTATTCTTATTTTGTTAATGTCTTTCATTACGGCCAAGATTAATCTGTCCAATTTTAAACTCTATACTTATGATAATTTGCTATGCAAATTATGTACCAGTTTTTGCAAGTGTGCTAAACACAACCATTTTTACATAAATCACTCATTTTGTACATGTATATTTTTGTGGTTACTTTCACAAGGCCATATTGTTATACTATTACACAATGTTATGCCTCATTATTAAGTGAAATCTAAAAGAATTTTACTATAAATTAGAGTTGTTCCGATACTGATACGTAGTACAGGGATCAGCCGATACTGAGCCTTTTTGTAAGGTATTTGTATTGGGCATGGGCCCGACACATTGGCATTGGATTACAAAAATGGAAACGGGTGTGTTCATTGTTTTTAATACACTGACAAATGCTTAAATAAAGTATCAGCAATATATTTCAAGTATACATAAATGTTGGTGCAATATATACAGT